>JAJPUD010015162.1:20679-38363 GCA_023553655.1 Myrmecobius fasciatus
AGGGTCACACAGCTAGGAAGTATCTGAGATCAGATTTGAATTCAGGTGCTCCTGACTTCAGAGCTGGTGCTCTAAGCACTGCATCACCTAGCTGAAGGATACTTTTCAATCTATGTTCAGGACTTGTATTTATCACTGTAAAATTCTATCTCATTCTATTCATTAGTTTCATGGTCTCAGCTCATCTTTCAGGCTGTCAAGATATTTATGAATTTCCATTCTGCCATCAATTGCACTAATTATTTTTCCCAGATTTGCATTATCCACAATTTTGACAAAGCTACCATCTGTTTCTTCATCCAAGTTATTGGTAAAGATTTTGAAGAGGAGGGAAGCAAGAAGAGGAACTTGTGGTAGACAACTAGAAATCTGCCACCACATCAACCATTATCACCACCTATTCAATTATAATCTTTTGGGTATAGTCATTAAACCAGCTATTACTCTCTTAACTCTATAGCATCATTTATCTCACACTCCTAATCTTTGCCCATAAAGATATAATGGGAGAATAAGTCAAATATTTTGTTGAAAGCTAGTTATATTATGTATGATTAGAATTTTATACAACAAATTACCTCAAATTATATGCATATATTTGTGTGCATATGAATATGTAGCTTCTTATTTTATTCTGTATTCTAAAATAGCTGTATGTGTAAGTGCACCCACAAATGCATACTTTTTCACATAAAGCAGAGAATAAAGCAACTTTTATATAAATATAGCCCAAACAGACTTATGAATTAAGTGAATTAGTTTAATCTATCAATCAACAATCATTTACTAAGTGTCTACTATGTACCAGGCACTGGATATATGGATTGTTTTTCCTGAGGCAATTGGAGTTGTGACTTGCTCAGGGTCACACAGCTAGGAAGTGTTAAGTGTCTGAGACCAGATTTTAACTCAGTTCTTCCTGACTTCAGGGCTGGTGCTCTATCCACTATACCAACTAGCTGCACTGATATATATGAAAATTTAAAAAAATGAAATACTCCCTGCTCTTAATGAGTTTAGACTCTACCCAGAGCAGTAACATATATGGATTTGTGGGTGCATATGTGTGTATATCTAGAGATGCCTACATATCAGTCAATTGGTGCCAATCAGTTATGTGCCAGGTACAGCACCAAGCAAAAGAAGGAAAAGACAAATGCTGTCCTCAAAGAATTTACAGCCTGATGGAAGATATGTGTGTATATGAAATTCACACACACATACACACAAACACATACATATATGTATATATGTATGTATGCATGTATTTATGTTTGTGTGTGCACATACACATACAAATCAAGCTATTTATAGGATAAATAGGGAATAAGAAAGGAACTAGAAGTAAGAGGACATGGGAAAGACTTTCAGTAAAATATGAGATTTTATTAGATTTTGAACTTAAAAGGAAGCCAGAGACGTCACTAAGATGAGCAGAAGAAGAACTTTCTAGGCATGGAGACAGAGAAAATGTCTAGAGATAAGAGTTGGAGTATCTTATTTTTGAAACAGCCAGGAGGCCAGTGTTACTTGACTGAAAAGTATGAGTTGGAGAGTAATGTGTAAGGAGGTTACAAAGTTTGGTAGGGGTGAGATTACTTTAAGAAAGGATTTGAATGCCCAATAGCATTTTCTATTTTTTTTCCTAAGGATATAGAAAATCACTGGGATTTATTGCATAGAAGGCCACATGAGCAGAAATTTGAACTTTAGGAAAATTATATTAGTGGTAAAATGGAGGGATTGGAATGGGGAAAGACTTGAGGCAGGCAGACCCACCACAGGTTATTGCAATAATCTAGACATGGAGTGATGAAGGTCCATATTAGAGTTATAGCAATGTCAGAGAGAAACAGGTATATTCAAAAGATGTTGCAGAGGCAAGATTAACATCCTTGACAATATCTTGAATGTGTGTGGTGTGTGTGTGTGTGTGTGTGAAAAAGATAGTGAGAAATCCAGGATGATTCCTAGCTTGTAAGCATGGGATTGGTAGGATGTTGCTGTCCTTTATACTAATTGAGAAGATAATGGCAGAGGGCAGGTTTAGGAGGAAAGATTATCCTGGTCCACTTGCTACCTGTGTGACTGTGGATAGTTTTCTTTATTCTTCAAGGCTTCAATTTGCTCATGATTGAAATGAGCATAATTTTAAAATTCTTTTTTTATTAAAGCTTTTTATTTGTATAACATATGTATGGGTAGTTCCCCAGCACTGATCTTTGCAAAGCTTTCCATTACAAATTTTACCCCCAGTCCCCTGCCCTCCCCTAGATAGCAGGAAGTCCACTGAATGTTAATAATGTTGAAATATTTGACAAGTTATGCAAGAAAAATCCTATCTACAAGAAAAAAAGAAAATCAGAGAAAGGAAACACAATGCAAGCAAACATCAATAAAGAGCATGAAAATGTTATGTTGTGGTCCATATTTCACATCCCTCTCTCAGGGTGTATATGGTTTTCTTCAGTGAACAATTGGAACAGGTTTGAGACAATTCTTTGTTGCACAAAGCCATGTCCATCAGAACTGATCATCATGTAACATTGTTGTTACTGTGTATAATGATCTCCTGGTTCTGCTCGTTTCACTCAGCATCAGTTCATGCAAGTCTCTCCAGGCCTCTCTAAAATCGTCCTGCTGGTCGTTTCTTACAGGGCAATAATATTCCATAACATTCATATACCATAATTTATTCAGCCACTCTCCAATTGATGGGCATCCATTCAGTTTCCAGTTTCTAGCCACTACAAAAAGGGCTGCCACAAACATTCTTGCACATGTGGGTCCTTTTCCCTCCTCTAAGATCTCTTTGGGATATAGACCCAATAGAAACACTGCTGAGGCAAAGGGTATGCACAGTTTGATAACTTTTTGAGCATAGCTCCAAATTGCTCTCCAGAATGGTCGGATCCATTCACAGTTCCACGAACAATGTATTAGTGTCCCAGTTTTCCCACATCCCCTCCAACATTCATGATTATCTCTTCCTGTCATTTTAGCCAATCTGACAGGTGTGTAGTGGTAACTCAGAGTTGTCTTAATTTGCATTTCTCTGATCAATAGTGATTTGGAGCAACTTTTCATATGACTAGAGATGGTTTTAATTTCCTCATCTGAAAATTGTCTGTTCATATCCCTTGACCACTTATCTATTGAAGAGTGGCTTGAATTCTTATATATATGAGACAATTCTCTATATATTTTAGAAATGAGGCCTTTATTAGAACCATTAAATGTAAAGATGATTTCCCAATTTGATGCTTCCCTCCTAATCTTGTCTTTATTAGTTTTACTTGTACAGAAACTTTTTAACTTAATATAATCAAAATTATCTATCTAGTGTTCAATTAGTAGTTCCAAATCTTCTTTGGACATAAATCCATTACATCTCCACAGGTCTCAGAGGTAAACTATACTACGTTCCTCTAATTTGCTTACAACACCACTCCTTATATCTAGATCATGAACCCATTTAGATCTTATCTTGGTATATGGTGTTAGGTATGGGTCAAGCCCTAATTTCTTCTACACTAGTTTCCAATTTTCCCAGAAGTTTTTGCCAAATAGTGAGTACTTATCTCAAAATCTGGGGTCTTTGGGTTTATCAAACACTAAATTACTAAAGTTATTGCCTAGATTGTCCTGATAACCTGCCCTATGCCACTGATCAACTGCTCTATTTCTTAGCCAGTACCAAATGGTTTTGATGACCGCTGCTTTGTAATATAGTTTTAGAACTGGTACAGCAAGTCCACCATCATCAGCCTTTTTTTTTTCATTAATTCTCTTGAAACTCTTGACCTTTTGTTCTTCCAAATGAACTTTGCTACTATTTTTTTCTAGATCTGTAAGATAATTTCTTGGGAGTTTGATTGGTATGACACTAAATAAGTAGATTAGTTTGGGTAGTATTGTCATTTTTATTATATTTGCTCTGCCTACCCATGAGCACTTAATGTTTTTCCAATTGATTAGATCTGATTTTATTTGTGTGGAAAATGTTTTGTAGTTTAGTTCATATAGTTTCTGACTTTTCCTTGGCAGATAGATTCCCCAATATTTTATCCTATCATCTGTTATTTGGAATGGAATTTCTTTTTGTATCTCTTGCTGCTGAACTTTGTTGGTAATATACAAAAAATGCTGATGATTTATGTGGATTAATTTTGAATCCTGCCACTTTGCTAAAGTTGTGAATTGTTTCTAGTAGTTTTTTAGTTGAGTCTCTAGGGTTCTCTAAGTATACCATCATGTCATCTACAAAAGAGTGATAATTTGGTTTCTTCATTACCTACCCTAATTCCTTTTATCTCTTTTTCTTCTCTTATTGCTAAAGCTAACATTTCTAATACAATATTAAATAGTAATGGTGACAGTGGGCAGCCTTGTTTCACTCTTGATCTTATTGGGAATGGTTTTAGTTTGTCTCCATTACATATGATGCTTGTTGATGGTTTTAAATAGATGCTACTGATCATTTTAAGGAAAAGCCCATTTATTCCTATACTCTCTAGTGTTTTTAATAGGAAAGGGTGTTGGATTTTATCAAATGCTTTTTCTGCATCTATTGAGAAAAAAATATGGTTTTTGTTAGTTTGGTTATTAATATAATTAATTATGCTGTTAGTTTTCCTAATATTAAATCAGCCCTGCATCCCTGGTATAAATCCTACTTGGTCATAGTGTACTATCCTGGGGATGACTTTCTGTAATCTCATTGCTAATATCTTATTTAAAATTTTTGCATCAATATTCATTAAGGAAATTGGTCTGTAGTTTTCTTTCTCTGTTTTCACCCTACCTCCATTTCATTTAGATTATCAAACTTACTGGCATAAAGTTGGGCAAAGTAACTCCTAATTATTGCTCTAATTTCCTCTTCATTGGAGGAAAGTTCTCCCTTACCATTCTTGACACTAACAATTTGATTTTCCTCTTTCCTTTTTTCTTATCAAATTAACTAAAGGCTTATCTAAAATTTCTAGCTCTATATTATCTAAATAATGAATAATGTTAATGAAATATAAAGGACCTAGTTTATATCAAAGTCTAGCTGAAAAGGAAGAAACAAATATTATAGATCTATACAAGGCTCCAATTCAGCTGTTTTATGAAAACAACCATCAACCTCATCTCTTTATACCCTTTGGACTTCAAAGAGTTTGATTTCACTCTAGTTTTCCCTTTCCTGGGAAAAAGCACCAAGAATATCAGAGATGAGATTAATAAGAATTCAAAATGAATACTCTAGAGATAAAGTCAATGACTCCTATTTCTCTTCCTAAATTTTCTTTCTTTAGCCATGCCTAACTAGATTTCTGCTGAGGTACAAAGCTACTAGTCCAAGGATTTTCCATACCAAAGAACATTAGGATATATTAAATGATTCATACTGTTCTTTTTAATTCTATCAGCCATAAACTGTTTCCAATCATGCACGGAGTTTTGAGGACATGGGCAGAATTTAGTCTTTCTTCTACACACTCCCTAGAATTATGTTTTCAAGCTTTATAATTTTATATGCATTGCTATTCACAGCCTGGCCATGCGAGAGTGAAACTACACATTTGGTCGGTTATCTGGAAATACAACTTTGTATGGACTCTACATTTTACATAGTAACTTTCCTGCATCATGAGGGATCATCATACAAAGGCATAGAGATAAAAATGCAAGTTTTCTGGATGGGAAGAACAAAGAGATCAGTTCAAATGGCAGGTAGAATGTGTGAAGAATAGGAAAAAAAACACTAAAAATGTAGATGGGAGCTAGATTATTGAGGAGTCTTGCCTATTTGAGGGGCAGACATGCACTCTTAGGTATGAGACTAACACTGCTTGCTGTAATATAAAAAGAATTTATGTGAACTAAGATCTTGGGGAAGAATCCCTCAGATTCTAGCTAATATTGCCATTTGTTTTTGTAATAATTATTTTTTAAAACCCAGAATATTAGTTCTTGTAATCACCTGGGTTTTCCTAGAAAAACTAAAGTGCTACTGTTGCTTCTGCAGGTGAATCAAAAATGAAATGTTTTCTCTGATCATTAGTGATTTGGAGCACCTTTTTATATGACTAGAAATTGTTTTAATTTCTTCATCTGAAAATTGTCTGTTCATATCCTTTGACCATTTAATCAATTGGAGAATGGCTCGAATTCTTATAAATATGAGACAATTCTCTATATATTTTGGAAATGAGGCCTTTATCAGAACCTTTGAATGTAAAAATGCTTTCCCAGCTTATTGCTTCTCTTCTAATCTTGTCTGCATTAGTTTTGTTTGTACGAAACCTTTTTAACTTAATATAATCAAAATTATTTATTTTGTGTTCGATGAGGAGCTCCAGTTCTTCTTGGGCCACAAATTCCTTCTTTCTCCACAGATCTGAGAGGCAAACTATCCTTTGCTCTTCTAATTTGCTTATAATATCACTTTTTATGTCTAAATCATGAACCCATTTTGACCTTGTCTTGGTATATGGTGTTAGGTGTGGGTCAATGCCTAGTTTCTGCCATACTGGTTTCCAATTTTCCCAGCAGTTTTTCTCAAGTAGTGAGTTTTTAATCCCAAGGGCTGGGGTCTTTGGGTTTGTCAAATACTGGATTACTATAGTCATTAAAGGGTCTATAGTGTTGAAAATTATATAATTGCATAAATTGGGAACTGAGAAGTCAATTTTATTCATATAATTAAAGAAACCAGACTCACTAGTGCCATCAAAAGAAAGGCAGTGCACATCTGCTGCTTAATAACAAGAGGAAGAAGGAGATCGTGTGTCATAGCTCATACATAGCTCTCTTTACCTTGTTCAAAGCAAGATTCCCCTGACTTGTTTACTCTGGGCTGGAGATGTTTGCCAAACAGACAAGCATTTCTGGGGCTTCTGGTTGTTGTTTTTAAATTGCTAAGGCTGACAAGAAAATAGTGAGCAGAAGTCTAAGAATGAGAAGAGAGAGCCCCAATTAAACATCCCCAGTGTCTTATTTCAAATATCTGAAAGGATATTATCTCAAAGCTTTGCTCTGCTTAGCCCCAGAGGCAGAATTAGGATCAGTGGGTCAGAATTTCAAGGACAGATTTTGGATCAACTTTCCTAACCATTAAAGTTATCCCAATTGAACCTGGAGCATTGAGGGGGTTGAATGGATATAACACCAGCCCTGAAGTCAGGAAGACTCATTTTCCCCGAGTTCAAATCTTACTAGCTGTGTGATCCTGGAGCAGGTCGCTTGACCCTGCTTGCCTCAGCTTCTACATCTGTTGGATGAGCTGGAGAAGAAAATGATAAACTAGTACAGTGTCTTTGCCAAGAAAATCCCAAATGGAGCCATGCAGAGTTGGATATGACAATGACAAAACTGAACTAGCTTCACTCCATAGGTCATTGGATCTTTTTAAATGGAGGCTGGATAGCCATCTGTAGGGACTGTTTTAAAAGGGAGTCCTGTTCAGATACAGGCTGTTAAATTTGGACCGAATGACCTCTCGGGACTCTTCCAACTTTGAGATTCTCCGAAATTCTAACTTCCTCTAAGAGGTTCCATACTCTATCCACTGTTCTTAAGAGCCTTAATTGCCTCATTTATAAAAACAGGTTATTGGGCTGGATCTTCAAGCCTTCATCCATCTGATATTATTATTCCTTCTAGTCCCTATATTCTTGTTCCCAGGGAGAAATTTGCCATCATATTGAATAGTTGGTTTCTTCTATTTTCAACTCTGACTCTGAGGGTTAGTAATTTGCACCAAAAATAGACACAACTTGCTAGTGCTCCCTTGACAGGTGTGTGATTAAAAGGTTTTCCGTCAATCTACTAAGTTCTTTCCACTTTCAAAGATATTATCTTCTCTAGAGATACTGGACCCAAGAACCTTCCCCTCTGAAATGGATTTGGAAGGCAGGTTGCATTTCTGGAGCAGGCGACAGAGGGAGAGAAAGCTGGGAATTGTCTGCCTGATGAGTTTTCCCACCATCTGGTAGGAGATTTGAATGTGGACTATTTTCAATGAATACATTGGTGTATTTGGCAGTGGGAATAGACTCAGCGGAGACCCTCAAAAAGAACAACAAATGAGAACTGAGCTGTTGGTGAGGGAGGAAAAAATTCCTGGAGGGAGGAGCATAGGGAATACTTAAAAAGAGACAATGGGAAGGATAGGGACTAGAACTTGGTGATAGAGAATTTCCAGTGTAGAAATTCTCTTTCAGTGTAAATTGGCACTTTTTCTGTAAGTTGAATTATAATAAAAATGAAAATTACTTGAAAAAAAATGAAATGTTTCCATGTGAAATGCAGTTTTCTATGGATTTCAGTTTCTTGATAAGTTCATAATGGTCTACTGGTTATAAACTTGAAAAGGAACTGCTCAAATTTATGTGTTGTTATTTTGGACTTGGATCAAAAGGAATTCAATGTTAATGGCATAAGGCCATAAAATGGCCTGAGCCAATTAAATATCAAAGATGGTTTTAATGCCTTTAAAATCAATTTGCACATGTAGCAATATGTATACAAATAACAACAGCAAGCAGTTATTAAGCAATTAGGCACTGCTAAGTGCTGAGGATATAAAGAAAAGCACAAACAATATCTGCCCTCAAGAAACTCACAATATGATGGAAGAGTCAACATGTATTTAAGAAATTATATAAGCTTTTATTGTCTCTTCCTCTTATTGTTCTTTTCTATAGAAGGCATTGAAGTATTTAATTGAATAGCTCATTGGACCTCCCATCAGGAAGATCTGAAATACAATACAGATTCAGATACTTACTGTGTCATAATGGTCACTTAACCTTTGTCAAAACTCAGTTTCTTCAACGGTAAAATGGGGATAATAATAGCACCCATCAGAATTGTTGTGAAGACCAAACTATATAAGGATTTTATTTATTTATTTTTGTTGTCCAATTGAAAGATGGAAGGAAAAGGAATGAATTAAGTGGCTACTATTTGCTTTATCCACTATCATGAAATCCTCCACCACTTTTCATGATTTTGAAGCAATGTGATAAATTTTAGTTTAGTGTTTCAGTTGACTGTTATTGATTCTACCTTTTAAAGCATTTTCTGACTGTTTTTTCATTTTACTGGAGAAATCTTTCCCAGTTTTCATTTAGTTTCCTTACTTTTTGTTTGTCTTTGTTTTAGTCATTCTAGATCAAAGGAATTCATTAATGAATGGATGGATATTTATTAAGAGCTCAATATGTATCTAGTATGGTGCTGGATACTTAGGATACAAATACAGAAGTGAAGCACTTCAGGTTTCTAAAGAGCTTTCTACAAAAGGAATACAACTTATATTACAGATAAATGGTCAAGGAAGTGTTTTACTCTCACTAGTCACAGGGATGGTGAATGGATCCATAAGGCAATAATGCATTGTTATAGGTTTTCCAGTACTAATTTTAATACTCATTTAATTAGTGTTCCCAGAGTAAGAGCAAAGGTGGAGATTAAAAGATGAAATAGGTAACTATTTTCCTGGAGCACTGAGATGTTAAGTGAATGGACCATGGTGATACTATTAGTATTTCTCAGATTCAAGGCATAAAGTAAGAAAAGGAAGATTAACTTGTTCTCTAGAGTTGAAACCATTTATAGATAAGGAAATATGGTTTGTGAGGTCATGGGGATAAGAGATTTAGAAATGGAATGGAATTTAGAGATTATCTGGATCATTTTTAGAGAGTGAAGAGGTAAAATTAATAAGATTCTTGATCAGAGATTTAGAAGTAGAGATACCCTAACATTTATCTGGTTATCACTCCCTTATTTAACAGTTTGAGAAATTGAGATACTTGGTTATAAAACAACTTATCCATGATCCTACAAGTAGTAAGTGACAAAACTAGGATTGGGAGTGAGAGTTGATATAGTTCAGGAGAGGTCCTTGATATTCCTGGTCAAAGTAATGTAGAGTAGAGAGGGTTTGGAAAGTTTTGAGGAAGATGATGATATTTGGAATGTGTTATGGGGCAGGTTAAGAGTAAGAAAAAAGCAAGGAAAAATATTGTTAGATAGCAAAACTATAGATAAAATTATTCAGTTTTTCACTTTCCACACAAAGTCAGACCTAATCAGTTGGAAAAATATCAAATGCTCATGGGTAAACTGAGTGAATATAATAAAAATGACAGTACTGCCCAAACTAATTTATGTATTTAGCGCCATACCAATCAAACTCCCAAGAAATTATTTTACAGATTTATAAAAAAAAATAGTAGCAAAGTTCATTGGGAAAAACAAAAGGTCAAGAATTTCAAGGGAATTAATGAAAAAGAAAAAGGCTGATGAGGGTGGCCTTGCTGTGCCAGATCTAAAACTATATTATAAAGCAGCGGTCATCAAAACCATTTGGTACTGGCTAAGAAATAGAGTAGTTGATCATTGGAATAGGATAGGATCATAGGGCAAACCAGGCAATAACTATGGCAGTCTAATGATTGATAAACCCAAAGACCCTAGCTTTTGGGATAAGAACTCAATATTTGACAAAAATTGCTGGGAAAATTAGAAATTAGCATGGAAGAAATTAGGACTTGACCCACACCTAACACCATATACCAAGATAAGATCTAAATGGGTTCATGATTTAGATATAAAGAGTGATATTATAAGCAAATTAGAGGAACATAGGATAGTTTACCTCTTAGACCTGTGGAAAAGGAAGGAATTTTTGTCCAAAGAAGAACTGGGACTCTTAATTGAACACCACATAGATAATTTTGATTACATTAAGTTAAAAAGTTTTTGTACAAAAAAACCTAATGCAGACAAGATTAAGAGGGGAGCAATGAATTGGGAAATCATCTTTACATTTAAGGGTTCTGATAAAGGCCTCATTTTTAAAATATATAGAGAATTGTCTCATATTTATAAGAATTCAAGCCAGTCTCCAATTGATAAATGGTCACAGGATATGAACAATTTTCAGATGATAAAATTAAAACTATTTCTAGTTATATGAAAAGATGCTCCAAATCACTATTGATCAAAGAAATGCAAATTAAGACAACTCTAAGATACCGCTATACACCTGTCAGATTGGCTAAGATGACAGGAAAGGATAATGACAAATGTTGGAGGGATTGTGGGAAAACTGGGACACTGATATATTGTTGGTGGAATTATGAATGGATCTAGCCATTCTTGAGAGCAATTTAGAACTATGCTCAAAAAGTTATCAAATTGTGCATACCCTTTGACCCATCATTGTTTCTATTGGGCCTATATTCCAAAGAGATCTTAAAGGAAGGAAAGGGTCCCACATTTGCAAAAAATGTTTGTGGCAGCCCTTTTTGTACTGGCTAGAAACTGGAAAATGAATGTATGCCCAATAGTTGGAGAATGGCTGAATAAATTATGGCATATGAATGTCATGGAATGTTAGTGTTCTGTAAGAAACAACCAGCAGGATGATTTCAGAGAGGCCTGAAGAGACTTGCATGAACTTCTGTTGAGTGAAATCAGCAGAACCAGGGGATCATTGTACACGGCAACAATAAGATTATATATTGAACAATTCTGAAGTACATGGTTCTCTTCAACAATGAGATGTTTCAAACCAGTTCCAGTTGTTCAGTGATGAAGAAAGCCATAAACACCCAGGGAGAGATCTGTGAGATCTGAGTCTGGACCACAACATAGAATTTTCACACTCTCTATTGATGTTTGCTTGCATTATGTTTTACTTCTCAGATTTTTTTCCCCTGTGGTTCCAATTTTTCTTGTACAGCAAGATAAATGTATAAATATATATACACATATTCTATCTGTCAAATATTTTAACATAATTAACATGCATTAGACTTTCTGCCATCTAGGGGAGGGGGGTAGGGGGGAAATATTTATAATGTTGAAAAATTACCTATGCATATGTTTTGCAAATAAAAAAAGAAAAGAAAATTATCCAGTTTTTGTTTCATTACCTTGAGGAATATGGAATATCATTTATGTGACTGCATATATAGGACACCTATAGTATAATCAAATCTATGAAATACATATCTCTTAATGGCATTTAGCTGGATTATTATTATTTTTAACCACATTTTCTTCTACTATTTGATAAGGAGATGTATTGATTATATATGCCAAGGATCAAGGCAGTTTCCGCTATATTTTTAAATAACATTAACAATGTAGCTACTAGAAAACCTGGTAGGATAAATTTTTTTCCTAGTATGACAGAGAAGTTACTGTCAATTTTTTTGCATTTACTAGAAATATATTTCACTTTAAATTTTGTAGTGACAGATTTTACATAGAATGTCACCAGCTTCTGGAAGTGAATATAAAGTGAAATGGAATTCTAAACCTTCTTGCAAAAAAAATACTGAATGTCTTGGGGAGTTGACACACTGAATGATTTTAGAACTAATTTAAAGTATCCATTGTCAATAATGTAGAAAAAACATAGTTCCTTTTTAATTCCTTCTTTCCCATTTGAATTAGTATATCCTTTTAAAATTGTGTTAAGGTCTTCAAAATGTGTTTGTAGTCACAGAAGAAAAGTTTCCTATACTTTGTATGCTCTAGGCATTTAATTAATACTTTTTTTTTCTTTGATTAGAAAGAAATCTTATAAAGATGGTTTTGAATAAAATAGACTTTATTTACGATAATCTGGCCTATGTATTATTTGGCCCCTGGCCTCTGAGATTCCTAACCAAAGGGTCATCTTGGAGATTCCTCTCATAAAATCTCTGGTTCATTTTTCCACTGAAATTTTGGGAACATAAAAATATAGTTTTTTTTTCCTTAAAAAGGAATTAAGATCCCATTTAAACAGTCAGACTAGAGAAATAGTAGATGTAGGGTAAGTTTTAAAAATCGAACTTCCTTTACTCCTACCAACTATCCTCAAAAAAATTAATGATTTATATCACAAGTCAATACAAATTTCTGTTGGTCTCTACTATCTCAGATAACAATATAGAAACTATGGTTTATAATGCCATGTTGTTTTCTGATATAGGAATTTAATTAATTTAACAAGCATTTTATTAAAAACCTAGAACATAATAAGAAATTAATAAATATTTTATTAATTTATGATAGATTTGTCGCATTCATTTTTAATGTTTCTGTCCATTTTAGAGAATTTTTCTGAAGAAAAAATGAGTATTAAGAACTATAGATCTACTTGTGCTTTTGCAAAGGGGATAGAGTAGATATTTATGTCTCTTATAGAAAAAAAGAGAGGAAGGAACAAGCATTTATTTAGCACATACTATATGTCAGGCATTGTGCTAAACATTAGAAATATTATCAATTTTGATACAACAATCCAGGGATGTAGATGCTATTATGATCTTCATTTTATACTTGAGGAAATTGAGACAGAAAGAGGTAAAGTGATTTATTCAAGTATAAGATTAATCTAGGTTCAGAATTCACATTCAACAGGCCTAGTGTTAAAGAGGGTACAAGTTTAGTATTCATATACTTTATTTAAATGACATAAGAAGAAACTCATAGCACAAAAGTAACACACAATTAACAAACACGGTGGCCACTATAACAATCAATAAACAACATAAAACATACATCACCACCACTCTGAGAAGCACCAACATTTGAATTCCTTGGCTGGAGGACTCATCCTCACAACTATTGACAGTCTCTTGTTTGGTAAGGTTGTACACAATACTTCCTAGCCCAAATCCTCAAAGTCCCTTTCCTCTAAGGGGTTGTTATAGAATGGAAACAAAGAAGGCACTAGTAGCTTCCCAGGTACAGAATGCTCCATCACAAGAGGCCCATGGAAATGAATATTTATTTATTCCTTTAGGATGATTATGTTTACTCCAGAAACTGACCAAATTTCCCCAGTCACAGGCCTGCCATATAGTATAGTCATTAATTAAAGCACCAGAAGGGGGGCTGCCCTTCTTGTGTCTCCCTAGAGTCCTATCAGATAACAGCAAACATTCTCATGTTCTCAGCAAAAAAGTTACACAAAAGACATGGCTCAGACTTAATTAAGATTCCTTACTCATTAAGAATTCCTCACACCAAAGTCATAGTATGGTGTCTGAGATTGGATTTGAACTTAGATTTTTCTGACTCCAGGTCCAGTACTCTATTCATTCTGCCATTTAGTTGACCATAGAAATGATTTATAATTACTGCTTGATTTGAATATCAACAATGGAAAGAATTAAGCTTAATTTTTGATGACTTCATTCAGAGAATTATAGTTTTTTTTTCTCCACATGAAATTTCAATGGATAACTTTTAAATATATAATAAAAGTATCATGCAAATTTCTTTTTTCTTTTTCTCTTCCTCCAATCCTAGAGATGACTACCACTAGGCACAACTATATATGTGTATGTGTGTATGATTATATGTGTGTATATATACATATATATGTGAAACTATCCTATATTCATTTCTATTTATCAATTCTTTCTCTGGATATAGATAGTGTTTTCTTTCTTGTGTCTTTATAGTTAATTTGGGTATTTATCATAGTCAAAATGACTTGTTCACTCAAAGTTGTTATTAAAACATTATTGTGGTTACTTTATACAACATTCTCTTGGTCCTGTTCTCTGTTCTTCATTATTTGGTGGAAGTCTATCTGTGTTTTTCAAAGATCATCATTTCTAATAACATAGTAGTGTTTTATACAGAATATAGCATCTTCAAAAATCAATTTGCAATTTCTCTTTTCCAGGGAATATTTCTTTGATTTATGATTAGGATGAAATAAAAATGGCTCTGCCTGATCTATTTTGCTTTCTTTTGAGATCTTCAGAAGCATGAATTTTAATGGTTGATATAAAGGTAATTTTACAATTGGGAAGTGTCAGTAATCACTGTGAACTAATTAAGGATAAATATGAAGAATATTTAGCAAAACAGAGCATATTAACATGAAGTAAAATTATATATACAATATATTTTATTTGAACACTGAAAGATGAGATCTCAAGAGGGAATATTCCTGGTTTCAAAAGGTTGGACAGTTTCCTCATCTTGATGTAGCAGTGGTTGGGATTTGATTTTTCACTTTTGATTTGGGAAGATCAAGAGAGAAAATTTACCAACATCATGATGGTGTTTGGATGGAAGACAAATGGGTAGTAAAAAGAGGCTATGGGTACTTAGGTCTTTCTCCTTCTTTCTGTTGGTCTCTGAGGGACAAAATGTTCCTATTCCACAGCTTAGCTCTGTTCTTTTTTTTATTAAATCTTTTTATTTGCAAAACATATACATGGGGGGGCGGAGCCAAGATGGCGAACTGCAGACAGCCTTCTCTGTAAGCTCCTGAGACCTTTCCTCAGACACAGACAAACTGAGCCTCTGAACTGGTTCTGGAGTGAGGGCGCCACCAAACACTTGGACTACAACGCACTTCTATCAAATATCTACTTTGAAAGAATTTCTGAGGTCAGTTTTAGATGGGCGGGGGATCGATCAGCTTCCAGCGCTCAGACGCCAGGGCGCAGCCGGGGTGCAAGCCCGGGGCTGCGACAGAGGTGGATTTTAGGTACCCAGGAAGTCCCTGGGAGACCCTTGGGCCACTTTGCTCTGCTTGCGGGCAGGTGCTTTGGCAGGTCTGCCTTTGATAAAGGGTGGATTGAGAGCAGCTGAAAGTGTGGTCCTAGTGCGGATCTAGCCAGATCAGCCCCAGACCGGAAGTCAACTTGGCAAACAGCCCCAGGGTAAATTGAAATCCCGTCTGCTGCTGCTGCCACTGCTGCCACTGCTGCTGCTGAGGCTGCAGAATTCCCTGCTGGTGACTGGTACCTCAGCTAACCATCATGAGCAAGAAGAAGAGAGCTCTCACCATAGACAGCTTTTACAGACAGGAACTAGAGCAGTCCCCAGATCCTGAGTTTCTGAAAACAATCCCAGATAAAGCCACAAAGGTGGACTTAAGCTGGTCTCCCTTTCAGAAAGCTTACCTGGAAGATTGCATAAAGAATCTCAAAAGAGAGCTAGAAGAACATTGGGGAAATAAACTGAGAGCAGTGCAAGAAGGAAACATCGCCCTGCAACAGAGATGTGAAAAACTGGAAAATAAGTCTGGTGAATTGGAAAAAGTCACAAACTCACTGGAAAATAAAAATAGTGAATTGGTAAAAGAGAACAATTCACTGAAAAACAAAATTGGTGAATTGGAAAAAGACAACAATTCACTGAAAAATAAAATTAGTGAATTGGAAAAAGACAACAATTCACTGAAAAATAAAATTGGCAAAATGGAAAAGGAATGCAATGAACCAAAAAATTCAATTGGCCAGCTACAAAAGGACCTAAAAAAGATAACTAAAGGAAATAATACCTTAAAAATTAAAATTGAACAAATTGAAATGAATGACTCAATAAGACTTCAAGAATCAGTCAAACAAAAACAAAAAAATGAAAAATTAGCAGAAAATATGACATATCTTCTACGAAAAAGGACTGACTTGGAAAACAGATCCAGGAGAGACAATCTAAGAATTATTTGACTCCCTGAAAGTCACAATGAAAAAAAGAACCTTGATGCTATCTTCCAGGAAATCATGAAAGAGAATTGCCCTGATGTTTTAGAATCAGAAGGCAAAGTTGTTATTGAAAGAATCCACCAATCACCTCCTGAAAGAGACCCCAAAATTAAAACCCCAAGGAATATCGTGGCCAAATTTCAGGACTATCACACCAAGGAAAAGATATTACAAGCTGCTAGAAAAAAACAGTTCAAATACCGAGGAACTGTCATTAGAATTACACAGGATCTGTCAGCTTCCACACTGAAGG
Source organism: Myrmecobius fasciatus (assembly GCA_023553655.1). Lineage (NCBI taxonomy): Eukaryota > Metazoa > Chordata > Mammalia > Dasyuromorphia > Myrmecobiidae > Myrmecobius > Myrmecobius fasciatus. The sequence goes on from JAJPUD010015162.1 coordinate 37,447, forward strand.
ATAGAAGGGCCTGGAATCAGATATTCCAAAAGGCAAAAGAATCTGGATTACAGCCAAGAATAAGCTATCCAGCTAAAATGAGCATCATCTTCCAGGGAAGAAGATGGTCATTTAATGATACAGGAGAATTTCACCTATTTCTAATGAAAAGACCAGATCTGAACAAAAAATTCGACCTCCAAACACAGAACTCTAGAGAAGTGTAAAAAGGTAAAAAGGAAAGAACTCTTGAGAACTATATCTCTACTAGGGGTATCCTTAAAGAATGGGGCTATAATTTGCTTTTACTTTGATAATATGAAAAAGAGAACTACAGGGGAAAAGGTTGTCATACTGGGGAAAAGAGGGAAAAAGTGGTAAAATAAGATCTAAAAAAAGGAGGTAAAAACAAGATAAAATCACTTGAAGAGGAAAAGAAAACCTAATATAATTGAGAGAAAGAGGGGAGGGAGATGAGCATTGTTTAATCTTACTCTCATCAGGGTGGGCTCTAAAAGTGTACATCAGGCATTCGATTTCACATAGAAACTTATCTGTTGCTGGAGGGAAGTGGGAGGGAAAGGAGGAAAAGTAAGGGACAAACTAATAGAAGGGAAAATAGAAGAATCAGGGGAAAGGAGTAAAAACAGGGGGAGGGGATCTAAAGGGTGGAGTATTGTTTGGGGGAGGGGTCATCAAAAGCAAAGTACTGAGGAGGGGGGAAGGGAGAAAGGGGAAAGGAAAGGGGAAAAGATAACTTGGGTAAATAAGATGGCAGGAAATAAAGAATTAGTTATTCTAAGTGTGAATGTGAATGGGATGAACTCTCCCATAAAGCGGAAGCGGATATCAGACTGGATTAAAAACCAGAATCCCACAATATGTTGTCTACAAGAAACACATCTAAAACATAGTGACACATATAGGATGAAGGTAAA
>JAJPUD010015163.1:0-38360 GCA_023553655.1 Myrmecobius fasciatus
AAAAGCTTTTTATTTACAGAACATATGAGTGATTTTTCTACATTGACCTTTGCAAAGCCTGTCTTTATTCCTTTCAATTTCTTTCTCATCTTATTTCTATTGCTAGAATATCACATAATAGGAAGGAATGAGCAGCCTTGCTTCTCTCCTGTATTTATTGGAGAAGGTTCTAAGATATTCCCATTGTATTTGATGCTTGCCTTTTGTTTTATATATATATATATATCTTTTTATGCAATTAAACAATGAGGTCCATTTATGCATACACTTTCCATTTTTTTTTTACATCCAGGAGTGTTGTAATTTGTCCGAAGCTTTTTCTACATCAATGGAGATGATCATGAGCTTTGGAATATTTTAACTTTTAATAGGACTTAATTGGCTAATGTTGAATCATCATTGCATTTCTGGCATAAATTTCACTTGATCACAAAGAATGAATTCTGGAAGAAATTCCTGTAGTCCATACGAGAGGATTTCGGTTAAAATTTTTGAGTAAATGTTCCTATTGGCTTAGAGTTTTAATTCTGTGTTTTATCTTTCCCAAGTTTAGGTAATAAAACTATCCTCTCATAAGAGAATTTGAGGGGGGCACTTTCTTCTTCAATTTTTGAGAATAATTTGTCAAGCATGAATATTTACAATTCTTGAAAAGTTTGATGGAATTCATCAAGACCAGGAATTTTCTTTTTGTTTTTTCCTTTGGGTCTTCCTTATAGCAAGATCAGTTTCCTTTTCTGAAATTTGGTCATTTAAGATGTCTATCTGAGCTTCAGATAGCATTTGTAGGTTTTTTATGTTCGAAAGTGTTCTATTTCTTTTCTGTTGTCAGGTAACATATAATTATGTATAATTGTAATGCTGGAGAAATTGAGACAAGACGGATTAGTTTTTAATATTTTAATAGTGGAAAATTTGATCTAGTCGGTCAGACAGGACTCTTGTCCAAAAGATGTCTGACCCCCTAGCAGTTAAGACATTTTTATAGGGCTCCAGCTATAAGGGAAACAAAGGCAAAGGGGGGGGGGGGGGAGAGAACACTGAGTAAGCCATAATTCCAGGAAATGAACATAACTTTGTCCTGACAGGATGAAGGTCAAGATAAGGAGGTCAGGAGTCTGAGAGACAAATCTCAGCAGGCATTTGAGATAAGCCACCTGGAGTTTTATGACTCTTTGAAATGTAAAGTGGTCAGAGCTTTGTGATTTTTTTAATTCTCTCAGTGCTAATGGCCAGGAAGGGGAGAGTGGCCATAATAATTTTATTCAAGGCATAGCATAATAAATCAGGGAAACCAAGGCACAACAGTTCAGGGAAACTGAGGCATTGCCATATCAATATCTCTCTATTGATTTTTGATTTGTCAAGTATTTTAACATAATTAACAGGTATTAGTTTTCTTGCCATTTAGGGGAGGGGATGGGCAGAAGGAGCGAAAAAATTGTAACAGAAGGCTTTGCAAGGGTCAATGTTGAAAAATTACCCATGTACATATTTTGCAAATAAAAAGCTTTAATAGAAAAAAATCATAAAGGAGGAAAAGGAAAAAAAAAGAAAATAATGTGTAATATTTATTCCATAGTTTTTCTTTAAAAGGTAAAAGAAAAAGGAAAATAATGTTTTATATAGAATCTTCTCCTTATGTTGTGCTGTGTACATGGATTTTCTTTCTTTGCTTTTAAGGTCAAACTAATAAATAAATAAATAACCATGCATATTCAGGCCATTAATTCTCTCTTTGTCTATTTGGTTAGTGTATATTTCTAAGTATATGATTTCCCCCCTAAAGACTGTTTTACCAGAATTTTGGCTTGCTTTTTCATTATTATTTTCTTTTAGTTATTTCTATGATTTGTTCATTGACATTCATTATTTAAGATTTTATTGTTAAATCTCCATTTGTTTTTTTATCTTTTGCTTGAGGTCTCTAAGGCAATTTATTTTTATTACATTATGGTCTATAAAAATGTATTAATTCTTTCTGTATTTTTATATTTTTTTGCACTATCTCAGTGCCCTTTTACAAGGTCAATTTTTGTAAGTGAAGTGCTAAGATATAGGCATATTCATTTTAGAAAGGCATATGTTTATGTAGTGTTAAGAAATTGATATATTCTTTTTCTGTCCTGTTTAGAAGGTGTCACAAGTCTTTTAACTTGAGTTTTTACTAATTTGGTCTGCTTGATATTTTTCTCTTGGTTTATCTTTCTGCTAATCAAAAATCAATAGAGAGATATTGATATGGTCTATATCTTCTTGAAGTCCAGGTATTTTCTTTATAAACTTGTATGCTTGGAAATTGAAGGGAGGTCCATCAATTGAGGAATGACTACACAAGTTGTAATATCTGATTTTGAAGTAATACTATTGTGCTATAAGAAATAATGAGCAGGTTTATTTTAGAAAAACAAGGAAAAGCTTACATGAATTAATGAACGAAATAAGCAGAACCAAAAGAATATTGCGAAGAGTAACAGCAATATTTTTCAAAGAATAACTATGAATGACTAAGCTATTCTGAGGGTAATTAATAGTCAAATCAGCTAAAAAGGACATATGAAGGAAGATACTAGCCACCTCCAGAAAAAAGAACTGATAAATAGAAGTATGCATAATATGGTTTTAGTTTGACATATTTAAATATACACATACAAAGTATAGACACACACACTATATGTGTGTATATACATATACACACATATAGTGTGTATGTATGTTTGTGTGTGTGTGCGTGCGAGCATGTGTGCATGCGTGTGTGTGTGTGTGTGTGTGTGAGAGAGAGAGAGAGAGAGAGAGAGAGAGAGAGAGAGAGAGAGAGAGAGAGAGAGAGAGAGAGAGAAATGGTGGCCTTCTCTAGTGCAGGGCAAGGAGAGAGGGAGGGAGAGAATTTAGAATTTAAAATGTAACAAAAAAATTAAATTGAACTTGGATGCTAAGACACTTGGAGCATATGTGTCTTACTGATACTGGTTTGTTGCTTGTGGTTTTTTTCACTTTAATATAGTTTTCTTATTTATCTTGTTTGGAATGTTTACTTTTGAGTTGTCAGATAGTATGATGGCAATTGAAGCTTGTTTGAATTCACTTGATGCATTCTAAGTTATTTGATTCTTTCACTTTTATTTAGTTTGTGTTTTTAAAAAAATTAAAAAAATATTTATTATGAACAACAGATTGTTGGGTTTTATTTTCTTCTTCAATCTGTCAGCTCTTTCATTTTACTCTATTGTTTAATCCTTTCACATATCAAGTTAAAGCGTTAGGTTCATATATTCCCCCATCTGTCTCTCATATTGGATTTTTTTTTCAAATTATGTTTTCCCCCAAGTTCTCCAGTAGACACATATGATATTCCTTCAGTCACTGTATTTTATTTTATTTTTTTGTTTAAGTTGTCTTTTTTCCCAGTGGCCATCTTCCTCTCACCCCTTGTTTGTTATCCACTTCCTTTGGGGTTTTAAATTCCTTTTCCTCTTCTGTTTTTATTGAAGTATAGAATTTTCTCTTTCCCCTTTCCCTCTCAGTCAAGTGAATTTCTCTTTTCCCCTCTTCCCAATGAACTATTCTTGTGCATTTCTTTTTGAATTTTTTTTTTTGCACCTTTTCCCTAAAAGGATTTCTCTTATGCTCTCAATTCTCTCTTCTCTTTCGGTCTACTCTAAATTCTCCTTCTCTGATTCATGACCCCTATATTAATATGGTCTCCCTATTTTTTCCTATATTTTTCATGCAATCAAAGCTTTTAAGGTATCTGTTCTGGGCCTTCCTTCTAGGCACGTTCTGCTTCTCCCTTGTAGGTCTTTGCACCGTGGAGTCCCCTTTTGTCTTGTTCCCATATTTCCACATTTGCCATACTCTGAAAAAAACAGCAGAGCAAATAAAGAGGAAAAACACTCTGAGTCTATCAGCTTGCTACCCAGAGGTGGAGATCATTATTTTTCCTGAGTCCTTTGGAGTAGTGAAGGATCATTGTATTGATCAGACCTGTTGTCATTCACAATTGATTTTCGGTTACCAGGGTTCTGGCTAAGCATCCCTCTGCATATAAAATCCATGCCACAGATCCAAAATTAGGTTCTCCCTGAGCTTCACTATCTTTCTACCCCAAACCAGCTCTCTTCCAAGCTTCCTTATTCTTGTCATCTTTCTACTCACTCATGTTTACAAACCCCGTGGTATCTTCAGTTCCCCATGTCCCTCACTCCATTTAGCCAATCAGTTGCCGTCATTTATTGTTTCTACCTGCACACCATCTTTCACCTGTGTCCCACCTCCCCCCAATCCTGTATTGTGTGTCTACTCATGGAGCCACCTTCCTGAGTGAGGCCCTCATCCTCTCTCACCTGGATTATTGTGATCACTTCCCTGAAGGTTTCCATGTCTCAAGTCCTGGTGTTTTCAGATCCATTCTCATCTTCTTCAAGAGCAAGTCGATTAAAGTCTTCCTGTAAATGATAAATTCCAGTGGCCTCCCTGTCAACTCTGATATAATGAAGAATGTCTGGGCCCAATCTCTCATTCTATTATCCACCTCTCTCTTCCTCTTCCTACACTCTCAGGTCTAACCAGAATATTCTTCCTCATAGATGGATGACACTCTATCTTCCATCTCTTTGCCTCTTCCCTGGCTGCTCATCATGCCTAGAATCTACCAGCCAGCTTTGATTTGTGTAAGCATTTGGGAGGGAAGGACCTCCCAAGGGGAGTATGATGGTAGCAATTAGGAAGGGAAGGTGCTAGAGATTTTCCTTCAGAGAAGAGAGGGAAAGAAAGAGTGTAGTATTAAGTCGTGAACCATAGTTTTTGTCAAGGCCCAGAAAAAGAGAAGGGCTTTTTAATGTGAGGAGCAGAGAAAAGGCTGCTTTGGATGGATTGTCCAGGGTGGGAGGGGAAGTAATCTTCTGTGAGCCTGGAAAGAGAGGTGAAGGACTGGCTTCAAAAGCTAAAGGGGGTGGGGTATATCTGACCTTAGAGGCAATAGCAAGGTGCACTGGCCTGGGTTCAACAGGGAATGACATGGTTAGCTCTGCACTCAAGGAAAATGGTGCTGGTCATAGTGTTCAGCAGTATGGACAGGAGTGGTGAGAAGCTTAAGGCAGGGGAGTCATGGAGCTATTGCTATAATTTCCATCAGGACTGATGAGGGCCTAAACTAAAGTGGTAGCTGGGAGAGTGGAATAAAAGGGCAGAGATGCTCCTGGAGGTAGAAATGGAGAGGTTTGACATCACATTACATATCTAGGGGGAGGCTCCAAACTTGTGACATAAGAGGAAGGGCAAGGAGGCCTTTGGAGGTGCTCCTATCTCACTTTTCCCTTTTTTAACTTATTTCTTATTTCCTTCAAATCTCAGTTCACACTCCATCTTTCCAAAGAAAAGCCTCTCTTGGCCCCCCTTCTTACCCCTTTGCCAACGGGATAGTCCTCACCCCTGCTAATATAAGTGTATGAGTTCTTGGAGAATACAGACTATGTCCTTGTTGTCTTTGTATTTGGGGGCTTAGCACAGTGTCTAGTATGGGTAAGTGCTTCCTAAATGTTTGTTTGTTGACTGTTCCCTATGTATCATCTTTAAAAGTTTAGCAGTACAGTCTAAACATCTTTCTCAGTTCAGTTTTAAAATCTTGAGCATAACCTGACAACATGAAGCTTACTTCTGATTGCCTGGCAAGCAAACATAATCCAACACTGCTTTTCTTGGCTGGGATCTATCTATTGGAGTTCTATCTGGAATAGCATGAAAGTCAATTCACCCAATTCTTCAAGAATAAATAAAACTGCTGCTTTTGCTGGGCCCCCAGCTCTTTCCCCCAGAATTTCCAAGTGAATGAAAAATGATTCCTACCTCTTGTAGCCGGGTCACTATCCCTGTACTCTAGGATTGTTTAACTGGCCAGTGATTTCTTTACCTTTTTCTGCTCCAGATTTTCATCAGAGAGAGCCAGAAGTCACATCAGATTGGCATGAACATATTTTTCCACCCTTGATGCTCCACTACATTCTCAATCTCTGTCTCTCTGACCATACTTTTTTTAAAATTTTATTTTATTTGCAAAACATATGTGTGGGTAATTCTTCAGCATTAACCCTTACATAGCTTTCTGTTACAAATTTTTCCCCCCAACTGCCCACCCCTCCCCTAGAAGGCAGGATATCCACTACATGTTCATTATGTTAGAATACCTGGCAAATCGAATCTATGTATACATATTTCCAAACTTATCATTGTTGTGCAAGAAAAATCTTATCTACACAAAAGACATATCTGACCATACTTCTTAGCAAGAAAAGAGCAGCGTTACTTTGTGTGTTAAGAGTTTGAAGAGAAATGTCCAATCATTAAAAATTCTGTTGTTTAAGGGTGCATGGACTACATTATGTGGAAACCAAGGTTGATCCTCAATTTTAGAAAGCAACTTTTACTACTGTTACAAATAAGCACTTCATAGCTGCTTGGTTCATCCAGAAAATGGACTTTTCAGTTTCTTGCTCTGATGACTCATTTACTTTTACATGCTAGCTATTAGTGAAACGTGAACTCCATTTTTCAGATATTAGAAAGAGCATTTACTGGTTTAAGTTTTTCAAAGGCTTATTGTATTCTGCTTTCTGTTTTTATTAATCTCACCTTACCCAAACTTGGCTTCTAGAATGTTAATTTTGACATTCCTCAGGGAGAAACCAAAGGGAAAGTGAAGCTTCCTAAAGCTTTAGTTGTCAGTTCTTGTAGCTAAGGGAGGAATTCCCTGACACTGAATGTTCTTGGTTATCTTGGTATGTGAATCTCCCCTCTCAGTCAGTAGGTAGTTTAATCTGTACCCTGACTTAGTTTACCTATTAGAGTCTCTTCAGCAATATTTCTCTTTAACAGATGAATGAGATTATAATTGTTGAACTGTTCAACTTTTATGATATTGAAGGGAGAATGGGATTATGATTTTTTGTGAGAGTAGCCACAGTAAATTTGTTCCCTGACTTTAAGTCCCTTGACATAACAGCTTTGTTCAGTCCTTTTTTTAATTGTGTCTGATTCTTTGTGACCCCTTTGAGGGCTTTCTTGACAAAAACACTAGTTTGTCATTATCTTCTCCAGCTCATTTTTTAGATGGAGAAACTGAGGCAAACAGCGAATTGACTTGCCCGGGGTCACATAGCTATTAAGTGTCTGAAGCTAAATTTGATCAGGGTCAGCGCTCTCTCCACTGCACCAACTAGCTGACCCGAGTATCCCACTCTCAGAAGGGTCTTTGGAGTATATTTCTCTTCCCAGGGAGTATGCCACTCCCATGGGTCAAGCCTTCCCACTTGAATGGACCCGTGTCCCTCTTCTCCTAAACTCAGTGTCACCCACACATGAGCTTTGTTCTAATACATATATTGACTTGTGTATCAAGTTCCCTTCCTCCTCCTGTCCTACTTTTCTCTAGTCAACAAAACTTAAATATTGAACTGGCTCCCCTTGTAATAACATATTCACAGCAATCAAACTCACTAAAGCCGTTTTCCCCAACATCTCTGACTGGCCCATGGGTCTTTCCTTAAACATAATTCTGGTACCCAAAGACTTACCCTTTTGACAATCACACCTCTAGTACAGGGATCAGTTGGGAGCTCTTTCTGCTCCAATGGAATGCACAGTCCAGGGGCACACGCTATTTACCATTAGAATTACTAACCAATGTGACAGAAACATGAATGAGACTTACACTTTCTGATGCTAACATTCAACATTTATTCATTTAATAGCATGCAAACATTCATTTATATATTTTATATATTTTTTAATTATCCCTCCCCACCCATTGAGATAGCAAGAAACACAATACCCATTATACATATAAAGTCATGCAAAACATTATTTTCACATTAACTCTGTTGCAAAAAAATAAAAAGCAAGAAAAATAAAGTGAAAAAATACATTTCAATCTTCCCTCAGAGTTCATCAATTCTCTCTCTGGAGGTGGATAGAATTTTTTCATGAGTCCTTTGGAATTGTTATGGATCACTGTATTGATCAGAGTAGCTAAATGTTTCACAGTTGATTATCATTACAATATTGCTGTTACCACCTACAATGTTCTTCTTACTTCATCAGTTCATGAGTCTTCAAAGGTCTTTCTGAAAGCATACTACTTATTTTTTAGAGCACAACAGTTTTGCATTACATATTCATATACCACAACTTATTCAGCCATTCCCCAATTGATGAGTATATACTCAGCTTCCAATTCTTTTGCCACCAAAAAAAAGAGCTGCTATAATTATTTTTGTGCATACATACTGGTCCCTTTCTTTTTCTGTGATCTAGTAGCAGTATTGTTGGGTCAAAGGGTATGTACAGTTAGACAACAATTTGGGCATAGCTCTGTCAAATTAGTTGAACTAGTTCACAGTTGTAGTAAGTGTCTCTATTTTCCCACATCCCCTCCAGCAAGCGTCATCTTTCTTTTGTCACGTTATCCAATCTGATAGGTTTGATAGGTAGAATCTCAGTTTCTTTCATTTTCATTTTTAAAAATGATTAGTGATTTAGAGAATTCTTTCATATGACTATTAATACTTTTGATTTCCTCTTCTGAAAATTGCCTGTTCATATCCTTTGACCACTTCTCAAATGGGGAATGGGTTTTATTTTTACATTTGACTCAGGTTCCTATATGTTTGAGAAATGACACCCTTATCAAAAAATTTCCCGCAAAAAATTTTTCCCCAGTTTCCCATTTTCTTTCTAATTTTGGCCACATTGGTTTTGTTTCTGCAAAACCTTTTTAATTTAATGAAATCAAAATTATCTATTTTACCTAGTGTGATCCTCTAGCTCTTTTTTGATGATGAATTTTTCCCTTATCCATAAAACTGCAGGTAATTTTTTCCATGTTTCCCTAATGTGCTTATGATATCACCATTTTTGTCTAAATCATTTTGAACTTATCTGGGTACAGATTGTGAGATGTTAGTCTATGACTAGTTTCTATTAGACTATTTTCCAGTATTTTATATTCCCAGAAGATTCATCAAATACTGAGTTATTACCCCAATTGCTTGGGTCTTTGGGTTTATCAAACACTAGGTCACTGTGGTTTATATTAAATATTACAAAATAAAACATTAACCCCATTAGGAACAAATCACCAACCTTGTTTCCTAGTCCTTACCAATAAGTTTACCTTGTACTGGTACTCAAAAACATGGTTCCTTCTCTTCTAGCAAGCTGGCAAATCAACATCATTTAATTGGCACTGTCCTCAAGTGAATGTGGGTGTGGGTCCTGGGAAGGAAAACTGCGTCTCAAGTGTGGGCGACACAGTTGTGCAAGGCTCAGTCTCCATCCAAGAGCAGGCTGAGGGCTAGGGCCTCCAATGGGTTTCTTTTAGTTTTAGCAAAGGGCATTAGTTAGTTATGCCCAAATCCTTATTAGAAGCTGGTAGCCTAATATGTTTACTAATTAATTTGACAGATAACCGAATACAGAAGTTGAAGGTGAGTTTACCAAATTTTCCTGTTGGTGTTTTGTCCTATATGGAGGGGAGTCACACATATTTATCAATTATTTATGAACACAAATATGTTATTTACCAACCTCTACAATAATATGCTAATCTTAATAGTTAAAGAGAAGTTACAAAAAACAAACATATAAACACTTCATCACAAAATAGAGACTAATAAAAATTCAGTCAGTTAAATATCAAGGCAACAAATGTATTCTCACTACATTCACCCTTTGGCTGCTGATTATCCCTGCAGTCATCTAGGATAGTCTATGCAAAGTATTATAATTATCACTAATACAATCAAATTGTGATTTCCAACACTCAATGTTTACATTGCTTAGGATGAGAACATATAGTACACATAAGCATCAAGATTACACATAGCATTAATACATTTTAAAATATGTTCTTAATATATTAGGACAATAGGTCTTTCCATTTGTCCCATGTTCTCTCATGGCAAGTCCTCTGCAGACCAAGCCAAGAACTAATATAAGAGAACAAGTCTTAATAACATCCCACTCAAACCAATGCCCTGCAATTTTCTGTCTGGTAATCACTATCATGTCCATCATGTCTTTCTTTAGGCCAGGTGTGGCTAAAGTCTTTGATTGCCTGTACCACCTCTTGATGAGATTTAAACGATCACGGTGAGATCTTGGTGAGGTTTTCTTGTGCCTCAGGCAAATCTAAACTTTGTAACCCCTCTGTTTCCAATGGGGTATCTAAGAAGGTGGCAGTCCCCACTGTCACACTGGCAGTATTTTGTATCCTTATGTATCCTGCTCATCACAACTGTGATTTCAGGAACAGTTGGATATTAAATAAGCAACCAAAGAGTGAAGCCATTCTTGGTTGCAAGGGGCTGCAAGAAGGTACTGAGGTGATACGTAGGAAAGAATGTGCAATGAAATAAGCAACGATGAGCAGCAATAGGGTCACAAAGGCACCAATGATGAAATCACAGCACTTGCACATCTGTTAAAAAGAAAAAAGAATTTTGTATGGAATCATTGCATATAACTTGTCTTCAAATAATTAACCAGGTCCACTAGTGACCCAGACCATATTCCACTTTCCCACTCTAATGGTATCCACTATAATTAGCTGCTGAATAGGGGCTTTTCCTCCACCATGTTCTGTCTCTATTTTCAACTAGTTCACTGCTTTTCTAATGACTGATTTCTAGTCAGTAACTTTTACGTCTAAAGGGATTTTTTTTTTAATGATTTTACTGATTAGAGTATTAAGTGTCTTTCTATCATCCCTACAACCTATGGATTATAAATTAGATGGATGCTCCACATAATGGCCCAGGTATTCACCTAGTCCTAGTCCATAAGGTTATGGGCTGGGAAATGGGATCTGTGATTGCTTTTATTTATTTTTTTCCCTGAGGCAATTGGGGTTAAGTGACTTGCCCAGGGTCACAAAGCTAGGAAGTTAAGTATCTCAGACCAAATTTGAACTCAGATCCTCCTGACTTCAAGGCTGGTGCTCTAACCACTGCACCACCTAGCTGCCCCTATGTGATTGCTTGTAATCATTACTGTCTATATATAAAAACCATTTAACAATGTTAGCCCATCAAGAAGGGAGTTTTATGTTTGCTTATGTATAGGGGAGAACAAACCTACCCCTGTGCATATGCAGATTGCAATATTTTTTGTTAAGCTTATTATCAAATAGGCTAAAATAAGCCATTTTGTCCCAGAAACTCAATTGCTGGTGATAAATCCAACCAATGATTTCAATAAAGGTCTAGCTTTCTGGCAAATGGGACAAAGGAGTGCTATGCATGGAATAACTCTCTTTCCTACCTTTAGCTCCAGTTTCTCATCAATTCAAGATTAGTGTGCCTGGGATCCCTCTACAAGGGGTCTGAGCATTGTCCTTCCCTGATGATTTAGATGACAGGTTAATGGGATGGGCTGTTGATCTTCTCATGAAGATGGCTTATCCTTGGCTCTACTGATTTTTTAGCCATTTGTACTAACTGAATAGTAGTAGTTCCAATAAATGTATTAGGGAATGATTTTAGCACATGCTAATACAGAAATTGGCATTCCTATTGTTGGAAGTACACCTTGGGTTTAGTCCTTGGTCTACATCAGAGTGAGGAAAATCAGGCCTTATCATTTGGTCTGGCTCTGCCAAGGCAGCTGAAGTTCCAATCATCACATTAGGGTAAGTTAATTAAATGTATGACTAAATATATTGCAGGCTAATTTTTAATTTGATAATTTTGTAAGGCCTGTGAATGATGTTATAAATATTCAAATGGCCCTTGGGAGAAAAAAGGTTCCCCACCTTGGTCTACATGATAGTATCATATTCTAACAGGGACAATTTTTCCCACAATCATTTATTTCGAGGGCAGTAGTCATCTTTTTGGTCCTAAACTCTAATGGCATGTAAACCTTTGCATTATCTCCCTTTGACTTGATCAACAAGAACCAAGTCATAATATCTCCTTCATAGCTAACTTCTAATCTACAAGAAACCTGAAGAAACTGGAACACAGGGCATGATATATTATACTGAATCCTTCATTTTAATGCAAACTACTGTTTTGATCCCCATTCAAAATGTCTGATTTCCTTATAACTATATATTGGTGCTAGCATCATAGCTAAATGCTGAATGTGGTTTTTTAGAAATCTGAAAATCCAACATCTTTCTGTGCTTCCATTTTCTCCTTTCAGGACTTTAAAAGGTTTTTTTTTTCCTACTTCTATCTGAGGAATAGATACACATCCCCTCACCCTCACCCCTGAAGATCAAATCATCCTTAAGAATTTAATAAAAAAAATTGATCTTCCTGTACCATTTTTGGGGCAACTGCCCATTCTCTAGTAGTTAATCCTTTCTGTGACCCAATTCAATACCTTGTGCTTATCATATCCCCTGTGGCATCCATATAATACCGTTCCAAGCAGGTGCCATGTTATCTAAGTCTTCTCTCCATAAAATATGGAAGAATACTGGATTCTACATTTAAACAATTTTAAGTTTCTGGGCCATACCAAAGTAAGCATTGGGCCAAATAAGGTATACAGAGCCACTGTATGACAATCCCTAGTTTATATATATATGTGTGTGTATGTATGTGTATGTGGTGTGTGGGGGTGTTGTGTATTATCTTTTAGGCAAAATAAACATCAACCCAACCAGGAACAAAATACCAACCTGATTTTTTAGGACTTACCAATAAGCATGACTCCAATAGCTTCTGAATGATGTCTCCACAAAAGGTGTTTGGCTGGCAAGTCTGCAAATCCTTGTCAGTCAATCAGCAATGTCTTCAAGCAAACACGATGTGAGAATGGAGTCACAAATACAAGGAACACAGGAGCAAGGGTTAATCTTAACCCAAAAGCAGGTTGAAGACTGGAGCCAGGCAGTTTGGAGCATTAGCTAGTTACACCCAAAGTTCTAATTGGTGGCTAAACAAATTTACCAAATAATTTCATTGATCACTGATAATATAAGTTAATGGTGATGTTGTTTACAAGTTTTTCCACTGATTGGTGGTCATATATGGATATTCCATGTTTATCAGTTGTCTATCAACACACACACACACACATACACACACACTATTTACCAATTTACAATATACATAAATTTATCTTAACACTGAAAAACAAGTTATGAAAAACAACCATCAAAATACTGTAACACAAACAGTGGCCTAATAAAAAAAGAGTCAGGTCACAGAAAACAATTTTACTCTCATTACTAGTGTTTCCTGCCCAGGTGTCTAATCTTTGCTTTCTTTCAGTCCCCAGATGCTGCAATGATGCAGGTCAAGACCCCACCCCAATTGTCCAAAGACCTTTTTTTCTTGGACTTCCAGGTCAGAATTCAGTCTGGTGTGTTTTCTAGTTCTTTGTAGGGGAGGTCTGGTGGGGCAATTATGCTGTACTCTTTCCTGTTACTTTGCTTTTCTGAAACACTTTTAAATATTAAATATATTTTTTCAAAGTAGTGAGATTTTTAAACACAACATTGCAAACATTTTGAAAAAATAAAATACAATACCACAATGAGTAGATAGCACAATCACATGAAAAATACAAGTTCACTCTTTTTCTGGATTGTCTGATTCTAAAGGCAGGGACTGCTCATCACTTTCAAGATCTGGCATTTTGAGTATTTCAACAAGTGGACTTTGAGGAAGAGTGGTCATGAATTGTGGACTGAGCAGGATGACTTGGTGGTTTTGGTAGAAATGTGATACCCAGAGGATCATGTCCATGGCAATTTTTCTACTTTTCCTGTCCATGTAGATATCAATTGTATCCAGACATCTGAAGGGAGATTCGGTGACAGACCATAAAGTAAGAATGAATAAGAAGTTTGAAAAAGAGGTTCCGTTTGCTGATAAGGCTCCCATGTCACCGTAAGCAGCATCTCCAGGCTGGACTGTTATAGAGAGGGTCTCATTCTTGTGATTAAAGCGCATTTCCCCACAGAAGGACCACTGAGATAGTAAGTTGTCAAAGAACAGCTTGCATTGTAAAGAAAGACTCTTTCTACTTTTCTGGTATGTATCATATCTCTGTGCCAGTATTTCATCCAGTGTTTCAATAAAGCTTTTTAAATTATTCATTTTCCCACTGAGGTCCAGATATTTTTCTTTTGCAATTTGGTACTGCTTTGTTATGTCTTCTCGTTTTTTGTTAGTGTAGTTTTCTGATTGTATCCTCTGGGTCAATAAATCAATTTCTCTGTCAAGAACATCAGAAGTTCTTGTAACTTCTATGCGTTCAGGGCAAATGAAGCTAGCCTGAGCGATCTCCCTCTCAAGTGCTTTCTCTTTCATTGCCAGCTCATTTTTTACCATCTGGAGAGAATCTATGTGTTGCTTGAGCCTATTTTGATAATGCAACACAGATTGGTGCTGAGCAGTCACTTCTAAACCAGTTTGGTTTCTTTCTTCCATAAGGGATTCTACTAATTCTGAAACTTGATTACATTTCAACTTAAACTCCTCATGTCTCTGTTCAGCATCTATTTTTGGTTGCATTAAATTCTCCATTGTTTCCCTTCGAGTTTGTATCTTTTTTTCAACTTCTTTTATCTCTTCTTTAATTTCTTCAGCTTCATCTTCCAGAACCGAGAGATCTATTGACTGGTTTTCTTCTTCATCTTCAAGATCTCTTATTTCTGAAGAGAGATCTATTACTGTCCCCTTTATTTCTCTTAAATGTCGATAATGACTATCAATTATTTCTCGATTCTTCCTGATATCATCTTGAAGTGCACACACTTGTTCTTGAAATCCTGACAACTTTGCAATTTTATTTTCTACTTCTTTCTCCAAAATGCTTATTTCTCCTTCCATATCACCTAAGTAAATAGGTCTCAATTCTTCAGAGGTGTAATAGCGTCCCTCAAAAACATGGTCACCAAAAACAGTCAGAATTCTGTTACAGTTCTTGAGACGTCCCTGTGCATACACAGTAGGCAAAGCCTCACTTTTAATTAGCAGTACTGATTCTATGTTTCTCAAGTCAATCAAAGTATTGGCCACCACAGCTTCATCAATTTCTAAAGCTGAGAGAACTGATGGATACTCTGGGTGACAAACTGCTCTGTCTGTCACATCATAAAACCCACACTGAAAGGATGACACAATTACCTGTGGTCTATCAGGACAGGACGTTGGATAAAACCTTTTCAGCAACTCCTGAAGGACTTGCTCATCTTTGGAGTTGTCACAAAAAAAATCAAGAAGAAGGCCTTTTAGGCAGGTCTCAATAGCCAAAGCATATTCAGGGAACCGGATACTAATGCAAGCTCCTAGTGGACCTAATGGTTTTCGAGTAAAGTATCCTTGTTTGTAGGCTTCTTCTATTGCTCCAAGAAGAGCCGGAATCTGGGGTCCAAATCGTTTTAGTGGGTCAGATTTATAGTCTCTCAAATGCTTTAGATGTTCCTGATTCTCATTCAGTATTTCCTGCACAAAGGCCTCTTCTTCTCTAATTCTAGAATGGTCTTCATCATCTTTTTCTATAGACTGATGAAGATATTTTATTTCTTGAACAAGTGAATCCTCTTGATTCTTAAAGTTACTTATCTTTTCCTTTAAGGTGGAGATTTTTTTCTGTTTTTCTAATTCTGCTAGTTCCAGACTTTTTCTTAAGTCTAGAATTTTGTCATGAAGCTGCTCTGAAACTTTGTCCAATTTGGTCAATTCGTTCTGGGAATAATTATAGAAAGCTGTTGCTTGACGGTATGCCCTGTCTGTTCTCTTAGCAATTTCTTTTGCCTCACTGTATTTGGGCTCTAAGATAGCAGCTTCTTCATTTAGCTTTAACACATTCTCGTGAATGGCTATATACCTCTGTAATGTTTCATTATATGTGACTCTGGAAACCTCCAGGTCATGATTTAATATGACAGTATGTTGGTCTTCAACATTTATATCACTTATCATATTACTAATTGTTCTTTCAGTTTCTCTCACCAGTGCCCAAGTCTTCTCCTGTTTTAAGTTCTCTAATCTCTGATCCAAAGCACCCATAGTCTGAAAATGCTCTTCTATCTCTACACCCTGCCGGCGGAGCTCCTCAAGCTGCTCTGCTCCTTGTTCTATTTCTTGCTGGCTTCTGATCTTTTTCGCCAAAATTTTTGCGTAGCCTTCTCTCATCTGTTCAAGCTCAGTTGCTTCCATAAACAATCTGTATCTATCATTTTCATTTCTGATCCTCATTAACTGCCTGCCCACCTTGTGTGGTAAAACAGATACCGGATTATCCACCTGTATCTTAAAATGTTCAAGAATTTCACTAAGTTCTTCTTTCTGAGAAGAAATCACGGTTCCTAAATGATTTTTTAGCTCATAACTTGCACTCCCATCCACACTGATGTGCCGGTTCACAGTTACTGAGTCCCCATAAACCTCAGGTTTAAAAGCATCTTCCCCTCTGTTCTTTATTGTGATTGAGATGTTAGCTGACTCCTCTCCATCTTTCACAAACTCTTTCAAAGACGATCCTAACGATTTCCCACCAAGACCAACTATGAGGGCTTTCAACAACGCATTTTTCCCACTGTGTCCCACCACAAAATTGACATTCGAGCCAAATTTCACAGGTCCAAGCTGGGCATAGCCCATAAAGTTCTCCAGCTGGATACTTTCAATGATCCCAACTTCCTGTGACACTGGCCGATAAGCTGAACTTCCATGAGACACACTCTGAGAGAAGACCCTCTCCGGGCCCTCTTCCGAATCCCCCTCTGGTCCTGGCCTTGCTTTTTTCTGATATGCAGCTGGGAGGAAATCGTCCTCTTTTCTCTTAGACATTCTGTCCACTACAGAAGAGCCTTCTCTGCCGCAAAGGAGCGAGCCTTCCCCGCGTCACTTCTACCGTTCCTTCTCCTCCCCAAGGCTGCCCAAAGCACCGACGCGCCCCCCCCCTCTATTCGTCCCTATTCAGTCCGCTCAGATCCTCCGAGCCACGACCAACCCCCGCTTTCTTTTCTAGTTCGGCACGGCCAAGTTTCGACCTACCTCAGAGCCCGGCGGCGGCTCAAGGAGGGGCAGCTGCGATGGGTCCGAGAACGACAAAGTCCGGCACGGGAGGCGGCGAAACTGGGGTCCCCGACGCCAAGCCGCGGCGCAGGCGGCGGCAACAGGGGCCCCCGAACGCCAAATCCGGGCAGAGGAGGCTGGCACCAACGGGGGTTACTGACGCTAAGGTCCGGCACAAGCGGCGGGCACCGAGGGAAGCTGGGGGCGGGGGGGGGCCGCTAGCACCAAGGTCCGGCAGAGGCGGCTGGGACTGGCGGGGGGGGAGGCGGGGGCAACGAACGCTAAAGTCCTGCAGAGGCGGCCGAGACTGGGGGTGGGGGTGGGGGTGGGGAGCGAACGCTAAGGTCCAGCAAAAGCGGCGGCAACAATGGTCAGCGTCCCTGGGGCTCCGGCCACACACAGACACACACACACGCCACCACGCAGATCCTTTCCCTGTCAAGACCAGGGGAATCTGGGTCCCTGTCTCCTACACCCGCTCTCGCGGCTGGATGTTCCTCAGCACTCTGCCCAAGCAGCCATCAGCAAGGGAACCAGCCCTCAATCTCTGACAGCAAAGCTACCACCGGCCTCTTCCAGCTCATGCGAAGGGACTGAGAACAAGTGGAGGGGTTGGCGCATTGGATTGCACCGGCGCAGAAGTCTCTCTCTGCGGCAATCCTGCCCCTCAGTTTGCCGCATAATATTCCTTCTGCGACTGCGTGCAACCCCGAGAAGGGATGAGGGGTAGGTAAGGAGGGTTTGTGTTCTGCAGTCCCAGGCGACCCCGCCCCCCAGTAAAACTCCCTAGTGCTTCTTCTGCGTCTGCACAAATCCCAGATATGGGGAGGGACGGATCTTATGAATATGCTTGCGCAACATCCACACCGCAGTGACCGCACCCTTAATCTGCCGCAATAGCCTTCCTATTGCGCCTGCGCCAACCCCCAGCAAAAAGGAGGGATGATGCGTTTGCGTGCCTCAACGCACTCTTCACCGCAACTTCCGCCCTCAGACTGCCGCAGTAGTACTTCTTCTGCGCCTGCGTGTAGCTTGGGTGATGGGGAAGCACAGAGTCTTTAAGGGCGCCTGCGCGAAAGCCTCTCCTCCGCGACTCTGCCCTCAGTTGGCCGCTATGACGATTCTTCTGCGCCTGTGTGAAATTCGGGAGGGGCTGTGGGCCCGAGACTTATTGCACGTCTACACCCGACCCATCCATCCTATGCGGCTCCAGCTCTGCAGTAGCTTTACTTCTACATCTGCGTTGAGCCCATGAGAGACCCATGAAGAAAAATTTGGGGTTTCCTCTGTTAGCCTCCCTATTGCCGACTTGTTTTCTCCTGCCCAATAGCTACCCACTCCTCCCCCAGTCTTAGTAGTGTGGCCTCAAAGGGGCCAAAATTTAGCCAGAGGATCCTGAGGAAATGGTACATCTAGTGGCCCTGTGTCTGTCCCGTGAGCCCCAGCTGCTCTCTCCATCCGTGTCTCTCCCTCCTCCTCCTCCCCCTTGTCAGCTCCCATGGGTTCTCTGATCATCCCAAATCTCCACCTCTAGACCCTCCAATCTGCTAAGCCCCTCTAGTCCTTTCTCAATCTGCCAGTCCCTAGGTCTGTCCCAGTCCCTGGGGCCGTCCCTGCCCCTGTCTCTCTCTGCCAGTCCCTCTGCCAATCTCTGAGTCTGTCTCTCTCTCTCTGCCAGTCTGTCTACAAATGACTGGCATCTCCAAGAGAATGTCCCATTGGCCTCTCAGGCTCCCTCCTTATCTTTTCCCCTACCCCCACCCCATTTTCCTCTCTTCCTTGGGGGCACCTCCTCTCTCCAGTCACTAGATTTCCTCACCCTCAAATCATCCTTGTGCTCTCCTGCCCCCAAATCTCTGCCTCTTCCATTGATGCCAGCCCCCCATCTCTCCCACATTTCCTTCTCTCAACACTGAGCTCCTTCATCAGGTGGGGGCCAGTAGGCATGGCCTCATGATGGGAGTAATGAGGGGGTCTTCCTGCACCCCTTCTTTGCCCTCATCCAACCACTGGCTCACTGGCTGCCTAAGAAGCTTCACTTCCTCCTTCCCCTTTAAAATCCAATGGACACTGATCTATTGGATCTATTGAGCCCTTCATAGGCTCAATTGGGCTTCCCTTTCCAGGCTGGCTCCCCAGCCCAGCATCCCCTGCACATAATCCATGCTCCAACCAGGCTAGCCTACTTTCCCATCCCTATGTGGTACATTCCATGTCCCGTCTCTACCTCCCCACACGATGTCCCTTGGGCCTGGAAGCCTCTTCCTACCTCTTGCAACCCCCAACTTCCTTTAAGGGTCAGCAGAAGGACCATCTTCTTCAAGAATCCCCACCTGGCGGTGCTGCCCCCCACATCATCTCCAAAAGCACTTTTCATATGTATATGCAATCTTGCACTTAGGTATCCAGGACCTCTTCAGTAGAATTCAAAGGACTTGAGGCCAGGATTGTCTCCTTTTCACCCTAGTATCTGCAGTGTCTAGCAACCTGCCAGGGAAACAGCACTTCAGTAATGCTCATTTACAGAGTGACAATAAGCAACTGGAAGCACTCCACCCAGTCCCCACCCCTCTAATTCTAGTTCTCGTGGCAGCCTTGAGCTCAGTGGACAAGATTTGGAAGCCCAGGTCACATTTTTACTATTTATCTGATTTTGGCAAGTCCCTATGCTCTCTGGACCTCATTTTTTTTTTCACCTGAGAAATGCCAAACAACAGTACAAAGCAGGAGAGTTATTTTAGGTAAGCATTTAGTATCTATGGGAATCTCTCCCACTGTTAGTGTCTCCATAGCTGAAGTTTGTAAACACAGCTCAGACTATTTGGATATCTAGTCAATCTTTTTGTCCTAAAGTACTGGGCAAAAGATAATTCCTCCCAACAATTGGGTTCAAAATCCCCCTTCTGTCTTATCTTGGGCTTGTCAAAATGCCTCCATAAGGACTCATGTCTCAGTAGGGTTGGCCATCAACTAGATGTTTAGGGTTGTTGGAGAGAGCCAGGATCTTCTCCCATGATCATACTGAAAAGTATTTGTTAGCATTTCTTTTTCGTTTGAAATAAAAATCTTTATATGTTTTTGGAAGTAAATGTGTTTTTGTGACTGTGTGTGGTGGTAGTAATTTCTGTGTGTGGCTTCCTATTTTGCTGTCCAAGTCTCTTAAAACTTTGAAATTTTCCAATTTTATTCTCTGGCATAATGGAGTGGGAAAAACGTGGGCCCCAAAACTTAGAAAACAGGGATTCAAAGACCAGCTCTGATGTTTATTAGCTGAGGAAGGCTTGGGCAGTGCCCTTCCTTTTTGACCCTCATTTTCCTCAGTGTAAGATAGGAATGATTCGATCTACTCTGTTAACTTCTCATGATTGTTATGAGGTTCAAGGAGGTGATTGATTTATAGAGTGCTTCAAGGCTTAGAAAACACGTTAGTACAGAATGAGGAATCTGTGACTCAATAACAGATTATATGATAAAAGTGTAAGAGTTTTAGTGGACAAAAAACTCAGAATGAGATATCTAGGGGACAAGGCGCCAAAGAAAAACCTTATTATTGTTCGAATCCATTCTAATAGCAGTATAGTGTCCATAATACAGAACCCAGCACAATAAAAAGTATGGTTTGTGACACTATATGGAGTCTTGTAATAATGTGGAGTCATGAAATTATGATTTATTATCAATAAGTGTTTGATTTGTATACCTATTTTATATACTTATATACTGAGGATCATATAAAAATTTTTCAGGCAAAAAGGGGTTGCGAGTTGTTGGAAACAAAATTTGAACCCCCAAAAGGGCACAGTGAATGAACAGACTCAGGAAGAGTAAAGCAGTTTAACTTTTTAATACACTCCTGCAGAAGCAAGTATGAAAATGCCATATGAGTTCATACACACATACAGAAGGGGAAATAAGCTTTTATACTCGAAAGTTAGTCCTACTCCTCCCTTTAGAGTTTTGGTTGGCTCGAGCCCTTCCAGTTTACAGCCTTCCTCATCCTTCCCTTACATGTTGCTCCTAGACATATTCCCCTTCCCTGGTCATATGTCCCATGTTCAAAGATGGTGACTAACCTTGACCTCCGGGTGTGTTGCTTAATATGTATGAGCTTCATAAAGCCTGCATGCTTGCAAGAAACTTGTGTTCTGTCCTTGACCCCAGCCAGTTTTAGCCAGCGTTAGGCCTGAGTCCCCTTATCAGAAACTTTGTGATTTAGCTAACTTCTTGACTCACAAGGTGATTGATTGGAGATAACAGGATGTTTCACCCTTTCTCCTTGTCCTTCTCTTCGATGTTTGTAGAAACCTATGAACATTTCTTACAGGAGTGGAAAAAGTTTAGAAGCCCTGATAGAAAATGCCCTAATCCCTCCCTCATACCTCCCATGTTAGGGACAGAAATACATACTGAGGGAAATAATTATAAATACTGAAATGTTGAGGGAGGGAAAGTAGCTGTAGAAAGAGAATGATACCCAGAAGCTTCTCTTTCAATCTCCTCCAGGCACAAGCAGAATGAAGAAGGGGATAGTCCTATTCCTATATTCATATCTGAAAAACACAGTATCTGGGTCTGGACACTCCTTCTTAGTGCCCTATGGTTTATTCTCATATTTCATGGTTTATTCTCCCCCCCCCCATCATGCTTAATTTGGAAACTAAAGAGGTGTCTATCAGGAATGGTGAATAAACATTGGCATTTGAATGTAATGGAATACTAATGTATTCTAAAAAACGATGAAAGACATGGTTTTAGCAAAACATAACAAGGCATATATGAACTGATGAGTTAAGTGAGCAGAACTGGGAGAATAATCCATATAATAACAACAGCATTTAAAAAAACTTTGAATAATTTAGGATCAATGCATTGATTAATCAATTCTGAAAGTCCACAGTAGAACCATGCAATGGGCTCAAAGTGTAGATAATACCTGGAAGTTTTCATAGCATGCATATTCCATTTAACTTCCTTACTGAGGGGAAGAGAGATGAGAAAGTAAGGTGAGAAAGCACCAGAAAAATTGCTTTGCAATAAAACTCATAGAAACTAGAGCTCAGCTAGGATCTGGCAGAATTAACTATGGGCTTCTCTCTTAAATCTTTGCTACAGATTGGTTTTTGGAAAAAGTGACTTTGCTGGCCAAGAAAGCAGAATAGAGGCAGCATCTTAACCAAACTCTTACAACATTCTGCTCCAAACAGCTTTAAAGTAATGATTCAAATTAAATTCTAGAGCAGTAGAGTCAACAAAAAGGTTTGGGTGAGACATTTTTATAGCCTAAAACAACTTAGGGGTTCAGCAGGAGAGGTGTGTGACATTGGGATAACGACCAGTCTGGAGTGAACAAGGTGGCACCAGTAGTGAGCTTGCAGGAAATACCATGGTGGCAGGAGCATCTGGAGCTTCCAGCACAGAGATGGTGAGAGAATTGCATAACTAGTTAGAAAGAGATTACAGGAAATCCTTTACTGGCACTGGGTGTAGGACCTGGTGTTGTTTGGTAACTATTTCAAATAGGCATTTCTGGGTCACAGTTCCAAGGTGGAGAGGAACACTTGTGGTTAGTCACAAGGGAGCAGAGGCCCTGGACACAATTCCAAGACAGAAAGAGTCACTAGGATTTGTTGTCTGCAAGAGGAAAGAGGACTTGGTCACAGTTTCAGGACCAAAAAGTGTGCTAGTATTTGCAGTGTCAAGAGCAGGATAAAGACCAGAATCAAGACTAGGAGAACACTGACCATATCTCTCACAGGGTCACAGCACTTTAGAATCACCAAAACTCAAAGGCCCCTAGAACTAACTGAAAATAGCAGCACAAAAGGCTTGAAGCTTGGGATGGAGTTTCCCTACTCCTGAGTAAGAAAAGGCCAATTTTAACCGAAGTTCAAAGTCAAAAAGTAGACTGAAAAAATATGCAAATAACAATAATAACAACAAAAAAACTTGCCCCCAAAAGCTACTACAGTGGCAGAGAAGACCGAGACACAAACTCGGAAGACAACATGAAAACAGTAACAAAGTTTCAAAGAAAAAATGTTAATTTAATATAAATCCAACAAGAGTAGATGGAAGAATTAAAAGAAATAAGAGTAGAAGGAGAAAAATTAGGATAAGAAATAAGAATGATACAAGAAAAATATCAAAATAGAATAAACAGCTTGGCAAAAAAGTAAAAGCTAATGACTCCATGAGCCAGCAGAAAATAATAAAACAAAATCAAAAGAATAACAAAATAGAAGAAAATGTGAAACATCTCATTGGAAAAACAACTGACTTGGAAAATAAATCAAGGAGAGATAATTTAAGATTTATTAGACTATCTGAAAGGCACGATCAATGAAAGAGCCTAGATATTATACTATGAAATCATTAAGGAAAATTGTCCAGCTATCTTAGATCCAGAGTGTAAATTAAAAATGGAAAGAACCCAATAATCACCGCATGAAGGATCTCAAAATGAAAACTCCCGGGAATACGGTAGCCAAATTCCAGAGCTCCCAGGTCAAGGAGAAAATGTTGCAAGTAGCCAGAATGAAACAATTCACATATTGTGGAGCCATTGTCAGGACAGCACAAGATTTGGTGGCTTCCACATTAAAGAAGTGGAGAGCTTGGAATATGATATTCTGGAGAGTAAAGGAACTAAGATCACAACCAAGAACAACCTACCCAGAAGAACTGAGTAATATCATTAAAGGGATAAGTAGTCATTTAATGAAATAAAAGATTTTTAAGCATTTTTAATGAAAAGACCAGATCTGAAAAGAAATTTTGACATTCAAACAAAAGACTCAAAAGAAACAACAACAACAAAAAAGGTAAACCCGAAAGAGTAACTGTAAGAATCTCAATAAAGTAAAACTGTTTACATTCCTGTATGGGAAGATGATACATGTAACTCCTAAGAATTTAAACATTATTAGAGCAGTTAAGGGAATTTACATAGACAGAGGATATGGATGTGAGTTGATGATATTGGGATGATCTCCAAAAAAAAATAATATGTAATCCTAGTGAGAAAGAGGTATGTGGTAGAAGGAGGGGAAAGGGAAGTAGAATGGGGAAAATGTTTTCACATGAAAGAGGGACAAGATAAAGCTTGGTGCTGGGCAATTCTTGAACCTCATTCTCATCATAATTGGTTCAAAAGAAGACTACACACATACTCAGTTATATATGCAAATGTAACTTTATGCAGTGGAGAAATAGGAGGGGAAGAGGACAAGAGAAACATGGAGGTGGTGATAAAAGGGTGGACAGATTAAGGGAGGCATAAATTTTTGAGAAAGGCCAAGATGAAAGGAGATAAAGAAATAACAGAAGAAAATTGGATGGAGGGAAAAACACAATAATCATAAATATAAATATAAATGTGCATGAGATGACCTTATCCATAAAGTGGAAATGAATAGCAAAATGGATTAGAAAATGGAATCTAACAATATGTGGTTTATAAGGGATAAACTTGAAACAGAATAACACACACAAAGTTAAAGAGCTGGAGCAGAATCTAATATGGGTCAGCTGAACTAAAAGGGCAGTGGTAGTAATTATGATCTCAGACAAAGCAAAAACAAAAATAGACATAATTGAAAAAAGATAATCAGAGAAACTACATTTTGCTAAAACATATTGTTGAGGGGTGAGGATACCCTAACAGCTATGGGGGTCCCAGGCCAGTGTTGCAGGTTTTGTGAAAGAATTCGCAGTCCCAGTCTGCAAGGGAGGTTTTTGGCAAAAATGGGTTTATTTCACTGAGAAACTATGTCTCTCAGTGGGCTAGTTCCTGATTAGGAAGTTAGAAAATTTTGGGATACAGAGTCTTGGTTTTTATTTAATTTTCTATGGTTTGGGGCTATGGAATGATTAGGGGCTAATTTCAAAATCAATGAGGGTGGTGATTGTTTCCCAGACCAAAGTGATTCCCAGATCAATTGGAGGTGGGAGTTTTTCTTGGGAACCAGGTAGTTTTCTCAGAGCCAGGAGATTCAGGTGGGTGGGGATCATTTTTACGAATTTCCCCAGGCTAGGTGGCCCATCCTCCACAAAGATAAGGGGGACACAGAGTCCTATTACATCAATACCATAGACAGTGAAGCAATATCAAAAAATTTTGCCACACAATAAAGGCTTTATTTCTCAACTATATTCTGAATCAAATTTATAAAAATAAAAATCATTCTCTAATTAATAAATGATTAAGGGATTATAAATAGGAAGTTTTCAGAAGCTATCTATAATCATATGAAAAAATGCTCTAAATCATTATTGATTAAAGGAAAGCAAATTAAAACAACTCTGAGGTGCCATCTCACACTTATCAGAAATGACAAATGTTTGAGGGGATTAGGGAAAAATAGGCATAGTGTTGTTGGAGAACAATTTGAAACTAGGCACAAAGGATTATAAAACTGTGTATACCTTTTGATCCAGCAATACTACTACTAGGTCTGTATCCCAAAGAGATAAAAAAATGCAAAACACCTATATATACAAAAATATCCATAGCAGCTGTTTTTGTGGTGGGAAAGAATTGGAAATCCAGGTGATGTTCATCAATTGACAAATGGCTGAACAAGTTGTGGCATATGATTGTGTTTTGTGTTTTAAGAAATGATAAAGGGAGTGGTTTTGGAAAAAAAAAACATGGCAAGATCTATATGAACTGATGAAAAATGAAGTGAGAAGAACCAGGAAATCATTATGCATAGTAATAGCAATGTTATAATGATAAACCGAAATGATCAAGTGAAATACTTAGCTTCTCAAATCAATTCAATGATCCAATATGGTTTCAAATTACTGACAATGAAAAAATGCTATCTACCTCCAGAGAGACATCTGATGAACCCAGAGTGTAAATTAAAGTATAATTTTCTCATGTTCTTCATTTTTTTCTATTTTTGATGACATGACTAATATGGACATATTTTCCATAATTTCACATGTAGAATTGATATTATAGTGTTTGCCATCTCAGTGGGGAGGAGGAAGGAGAGAATTTGGAACTTAAAATTTAAAAATAAAAGAATGTTCAAAATAAATAAATGATTTTTTATAAACTATATTCATAGTTCTATAACTGGAACTCAGAGGCCATATGGTTCGAAGTCTTCTCATTCTTCTTCAACCTATTGTCTTATGTATATGGAGAATTGATTTAAAATTATAGACTTCAAAAAATATTTTAAGTTAAGTATTGTTTTGTATTGTTCTAGGGTATCAAACAAGGTTTCACAACTAATTCTTTATTAGACAAAGACATGAATCTCACAGGGAATTAAACTAGTCTAGCATCTTTTTTTTACATTATTCACAGTTTAATGCAAATGTATTATATATAATATATTGCATGTTTCAAAATTAGTTTATGTTAAAAGGAGCACATTAGATTGCTGGAGCAATGATATTTTCACCATTGACCACTTTTATTGACAATATTGCTTCAACCAAATCCAAACCAAGGGCAGAAGAATTTTTATTCTGCTAACAATATTTTTAGGCCAATAATAATGGTAGCTATTGTTCATGTAGTTCCTTAAAGTTTGAAAAATGTTTTATATACATCCTCTTATTTGATGGTTTTTTATTTGATTCAAAGTTGGAATAAAGTAATTAGGCATATTGAATTTGACAAGAGTAAAATAAGATGGCACTAGCATCTTGGAAGGAATCCTTTGAGTTAATTAATCAAGATTTGTTTATTATTATTCATGTTCAATCTACCAACCATCTCTCATTGATTTTTATAATCTTTTAGTTAGCTTGCCTATTCATGAGAGGGGCCTGGTAATTCTAATATAAATAAATTTCAGTCTCATGGGTTCATGTGCTCATATAACATGACTTGCTGGAATTTTTTAATAATTGCTTTTTATTTTCAACATATATGCAAAGATAGTTTTCAACATTAACTCTTGAAAAACTTTGTGTTCCAAATTATAGAATTTCTTTATAAACAGTAAAGCATTTTGTAACAAAAAGCTTTGTAAGGATCAATGTTGAAAAATTACCCATACATATGTTTTGCAAATAAAAAGCTTTAATTAAAAAAAAAGAAACAGTAAAGCATGTGCACATCATGTAGAAAGTTATTGCTGCCTGAATGTACATCCTATTTCAGAATCTGGAAGATGTTTTATCCTTATTTTGTCTGACTTACACTGTTCCATACACATCTTTGGAAAGAAAGTCATGGAGAACATAGATAAGACTTTCTTTGAATCAAGTCTATGAGTATTTGAGGTATATATATTTGTCTCTCTGATCAATAAACTTCAAAGAGTTCATATTCGAGGCTCTCTCCCCCTGGCCCTGGTAAAAGTCACACCCTTCAATTCAATTAGTGGACTCCAACACTAACCTTCTTTTTATTCCTCCAGCAGATAGAGTGAAGTAATGGTTCACTGTGCTGGTAGTGGACATCCATATTCATTTTGGGATCATCTTGTCTCCAAGGTCCTGACCATGGAATGGCCAAACAATGTTTCCAAATACTTCTCTTCCAGTAAGCCAATAAAAATTGCTTGAGCTCCTACTGTATGCCAGGTATTGTGTTGAGTTTTGGGGATATGAAGAAAGGCAAAAAAAGAGTCTCAGGGAGTTCACATTCTAAAGAGAAGACAACATGAAAAGGTCAGTGTGCTACCAAGCTCTAGAAAGATTAAGTCAGAAATAAGAACAGAAAGGCACTATTAGCATTCAGGGAGCTTGGGAAAGGTTTCCTGTAGGAGGTGAGATGACCCAGAGCTTGAAAAAACCCGGAGAAGGCTGGAGGCAGAGGTGAGGAGGCCCAGCACTGAGGCATGGGGATGGCCAGGGGAAAAGCTTGGAACCAAGGGAGAGGAAGCCTTGTTCAAGGAAGAGCACCAGGGATTGGGTTCCAACAAGGATGTTCAAGGGGAAGAAACTATTCTATATTAAAACGATAATATTGACAGTAAATTGAGTAAGTGGAACTTTCTGATGTTTGGAATGAAGCTGTTTTGCCCTGCATGCTTTGTCAGAATATGGGAGATGCCCTGCTTCCCGGAGCCAAGTTCCAGAGCAGGCTGTGCCCTGAACTTGGCATAACATCAATCCTTCGAGCTCTGGATGATCTCAGCCTAAGGCATTCTCACATAATTATTTTATTTCTTTCATCAGCACCAGTTGTTCTCTGCCCTCTGATAAGCACCTCTTGTACCTGTGTTCGGGTCATGAAGTCCTGATATGAATCAAATTACTCTTTAATGTCAGGGCCACAGCTCAGTGTGCTACCATTGGTATTAGTATTGAGATTTGGCCACATAGAAATAGGCCCCCCTATTAAGGACAACCCAGGTGTCCTTGCTTGCAAGCCCTTTTCCTCACCTGGAAATCAAACTTCTGTCTGATTCCTGACCTTCCTGTCTCTATCGTGCTCTGTTTGGCTCCAGCCATCCACAAGTTAGATGTCAGCTTTGTCCAGGGGACAGTTTTATAAAGAAAGATACACATAATTGGTACCAAGGCGACTGAGGATATTTAAAAAGATGAAACTTTATTTTAATTCTGTTGTGAAAATGTTACAAATTCTAACTCCTTCATCAATGCCATGGACTATGTTACCTCAGTCTATGCCAGGAGTTTCTCTCTCTTCCCAGTCTTCCCCATGAGAAGTTCCCCTGCAGTTCACAGGTGTCACCCCCCACAGAGTTACTGGCATGATGGATCATTGGCTTAATAACATTTCTTGATGAGCATACCTGGAATCAGATTCAGAAGAACATCAATTGTCCCAAAGGGCTTAATTGCACGTCCCAACAATCATAACTTTCTGTGGATTCAGTTACTAAGGATATTAACTAAAAGCAGAAAATTTCAATTGGCATATGATGATGGCCTAGATTAGTAAAGGAGTCTTTCTCTCTCCTAATATTATTGCATAGAGGCTTCAAATAAGAAAATAATTCCACATTATCAATATAATTTAACATGAAAAATTGTTGATCCACTTTAGAAAATCGTGTCCCATTTCTCACTAAGTGACAAAGGATGTAGTAGTATGAGTGCATTTCAAAATGATTCTTCACTTGAGTAGTACTATGATAGCATATATAGCTTAATTAAAAATTACCTTGATTATTAAAAAGTCTGTTATTTGAGGATTGTGAGTAGGTGACTAAATGAATCAGTTCTGGACATGGACAAGTACTGTCCTCCTTCCTTGTTCTCTATGTCTTCACATGTAGTTCCTGCATCCACCTAAGTGAATTTGAAAAAGGGATTGTTTGAATTGGTAGAATGAATAGTAAACATGGGGCTCGGAGAGTCTGAGGAGGTTCAAATCACATTCTTGTTCCTGTATCATTGGAAGGAAATGAATTTAACCACCTCCCATAGACTCAGCTACTGATCTGATCTCTTCTTGCTTGTCACTAGTACTCATAAAGAGGAAGAGAGAGAGAAAAATTTCCATGAATATACAGAGGAAATATGTGAGCCCTCATGGACAAGAATGCACAAAGCCCAGGAGGGGACTTTGAGGAGGGGGACAGGACCGTCTACACAGACAGCAGAAGGTTACAGCCATCAGTCTTGGTCCCTGGGTTCCTTTCCCTGCCTGCCTGGCTTCTGGAGTGACAATAGTCAGGTAACCCCACTGGCAACTGGAACTACCTGTAGCGGTGGTCAGGGAGGGGAAATGAGCAAGAAAAATCTTTGGGAGAAGGAAAAATGAGCCTGAAAGGCAGTGGGTGGGGAGGGAGGCTGACTGCTGGGAGTCGGGTCAGTGGAATGAGTGTTGAGGTCAGTGGGGAATGGGTGAAGTTCCAAGTAGAGGGACTCCTGCCTCGCTCAGGTGGGCACTGAGGTCACCAGTCACAGGTGCTCAGTGGGGGTCCACCTTTTCCAGACTCAGCTCCCCCTGGCTGATAGCAGGACACTGAGGGCTGGGGTAAATATCTGAGAGGAGAGACAGGCGGGGGACCAGCCCAAAGCTCCCCTGATGGAAAAAAGAGGCCAGGAAGCCAGAGCCCAGGACTCCTGCCCATGGCAGAGAGACGGTCCCTGGCTGATCTCTGCCTTCCAGCCCTAGGGCTCAGAGGTGTGACTGTCCCAGTGAGATTCAGGTGGGGAATGTCTGGTTGCGGAGCCAGGTTCAGGAAGAGCCATGGACTTCATTTCGGTCTTTATGGGCACAACTTGATGAAAGGGGGCTGCCCCCAGGGAAACCATTAGACTACCAACTGGAGGAGTGGGCTGGGAGTTAGGTGTACCACTATGGGAATGGAGTCTCACAGGGCTTGTATATGGGGATAGAATGGAGGGCTACAGGAAACCTCAGGGCTCATCTGGTCCAAGCCCCTCCTTTGGGAAAAAGGAACGTCGAGACCAAGAGGAGGGCAGGGCCATGTCCAAGGTCACACAGCTAAGAAGGGGCTGATCCAGACCTGGAGCCCTGCCACATTAGCTGCCTTCCATCTTGTTCTCTCCCTCCTCCCATGGCCAGGCTTCACGGGCCAATGGTCCCTGGGAAAATGCTCCCCAGAAGCAGGTGGCAGGTTCCTCCTAGAGGTGGGCATTCTGTGAGTGTTCAGTTAGGACTATGGGCCTCCCCCTTTCTCCTCCACCTTTGGGTCAGCCTGGGATACACTGTTAGGAGGCTGAGCCTGAGCAAATCCCTTCCCTGAAGGGGGTTCTTGCCTTTCTGAAAAAGGAGAATGACCCCCAGCTGTTTCACTCAGGACCCTGTCTAAACACTTTCCTGGGGCTTGGCAGGGGGAGCCTAGGCCAGGCCCTAGTTTCTGTCCTCAGAAAGCACGTGGCCTAGTGGGGGGAGGGAGGGATGCCTTAGACATGGTGGGCATGTAATAATGGAGAGAAAGGGTTGGGCAGTGGAGAGAGAGCTTTGTGGCATGGGGGTGAGGAAGGGCTTGGTGGATGTGGGCAGCAGCTGAGTTGGGCTTTCAGACATGGGAAAGAAGGTGGAAATTGTTGACAGTAGCCAAGGTGAGTACTGGAGTCAGGGCAGAAGGACAGGCTGGGTGGCAGAAGGTGCTCAAGGTAAGGAAGGGAACCTCATTAAGCTCTTCACCTGAGCCCAGGTGTGCCGGCCTTTCCCACACTGGGCAGGCCGATGTGGTTGTGCCCACCAGGGAAAGAGGGCTTCTCCCTCAACCTGCACAGATCAGCCTCATGGGCATCTGTCACTAAGCTTGCCTCCTGCTGCCAGAGACCCAAAGAGGCCCAAGCAGGAGACAAACCCAATGGTTTGTCAAAAGGAGGCCAGAAATGGAGGCATAGAAACTGCACCATGAGGGCTATGATCTCTTCCTCCACAGGCCCAGTCATTGAAGTGCCTAACTTAGATGAGGAAATGCAAGGTTAACATAGAGCTATGAGAAAGACCAACAGAAAAAGCTGCAGCCTACATTACAACTCACTCTCACCTGTCCTATGCCAGTGTGCTACTGATGATTAAACAGGGAATGTGAACTGAAGAGAGTGCACATGTGCGTACACACACACACACGCGCGCGCGCGCAAAATACAATCATCTCAGATTGAATTTTAATTGACATATTTTGTGCTAGTGATGAACTGAAAGGGGGAATCCAAAGTGCCTTAAGAAAAAATTTACTAATTACTAAAAGAACAGCTCTGACATCCAAGGCCAAAGAATACAAATTCATTTGTAAAATTTCTCGGGAAAGACTAGTGGAAGATTGGGACATATTTCCTCAGATATGAGTATTTCTGTATTGTAATTTTTGAGTAATCACATATTTTATATCTGTATTCTTATATGGGAGTTACTGATATGGTCTCTCTATGGGTTCATATATATGAATATTCCTAAGGTCTCTTGTGCTGTCCATAAATAAGACTTCATTTTGTCTGTGTGTTCTTAAATGTATTAACGCATCTATATCCACTGTATATTGACATATGTGAAGCAGAGAAAATAGGGGACTCATAAGCAAAAAGAGAGGACATGAGTGCCTGTCAACAAATATGTGAAGAGATAAAATATCTGAGTATGTGCATGTATATGTATTTATATTTATATGAATGTAGAGAGAATATGTGGAGAGAAAAATCTATGAGGCATATAAAGAAATATGTGAGTACTCATATATGTGAATATAGAGGGAGAATTCATGAACCCACATAAATGAATAAAGAATATGAATATGAAAATATGGATGTGTTGTCATAATTGTGTTATATTATTCATATATGATTCATATATGAATGTGTAGAACATAAATGAATGGAATCTATAAATTCTTCTTAAATGATTTTATAAGGAATAACTGAATATTCATAAACAGGAATAGAGAAGGAGAATGTTGTTATTCCCTTATAGGAATATAACAAGAAAATATGTGAATACCCTTGGATAAGAATACACAAAGCCAATAGGTTTTATTAGGGTGATTAGGGAAAATAAGCAGAGAGAGTTTGGGGGAGGGATTCTGACATCTGAGAGAGGAATGAGGGCGATGCTTGTTGGGGACCAGTGGAAGAAGGGGTGTCGTTGCTAGGAGGGGTTCTCCTGCCTTATAAAAGTGACTTCTGCATCCAGTGAGAATTATGAAGACTGAATGGATCAAAGCATACTATTTTTACCTTTTTAAAGTTTTTGTTGTTTGTTTCCTTGGGGTTTTTTGTTTGTTTGTTTTTTGAGTTTTTTTTTCTTTTGATCTGATGATCATGATGAACATGGAAATATGTTTAAAAGAATTGCAGATCTTTAACCTATATAGTATTTATTGCTGTCTAGAGGATGAGTGGGGAGAGAGGGACAAAAATGTAGAACACATGGTTTTGCCAATTTGAATACTAAAACGTATCTTTGCATGTATTTGGAAAAAATAAAATACCATTAAAGAAAGAAAGGAAAGTTACATTTAAGGACTTCCCATGTGTTAAACATTATTTTAAGCATAGAGAGAACTAATAAAAACAGAAAGACAGTCCCTTCCCTCCATGAACTAATGGAGAAGACAACATATAAAAAGGAGCAAAAACTTATTGGGATCAAGAGTACCCAATGTTGGGGCAATGATAGGCAAAGTTTTGTGGAGAGTCATTCCTGGAGGGGAACAAAGACATCACTACCTTCGATATATTCCTTTATATAGAACTTTTGAGAAGAACCAATTAGAAGAAACCAATCACAATGAAAAGCTACAGGGACAAAGATTATTTACAATTTGAAAAGTAGTCCATGAATGGCGTAAGCTCCCAAGGTGAAGAACCTTTTATAACACAGTAGAATAAGTTCTATGCTGAGTCAGAAGTAAAACCTAGAGAGGAATGAATAATCATTAGCATTTATTTTTGCATATAACCAATATAGGAATTTGTTTTGCTGAGTTTTCTTTATTTTTTAAAGTTATTTCTTTGGATTAAGGCCAGTTTCAATGATCTTTTGATGAAGAGAGCCATCTACAGCCAGAAAGAGAACTGTGGGAACTGAATGTACATCACAACATAACATTCTCACTCTTTTTGTTGTTGTTCACTTGCATTCTGTTTCCTTACTTATTTTCTCTTCTTTTTGATCTGATTTTTCTTGTGCAGCAAGAGCATTGTATAAATATGTTTACACATATTGAATTTAACATATATTTTAACATGTATAACATATATTGGATTACTTGCCATCTAGGGGAGGGGGTGGAGGA
Source organism: Myrmecobius fasciatus (assembly GCA_023553655.1). NCBI lineage: Eukaryota > Metazoa > Chordata > Mammalia > Dasyuromorphia > Myrmecobiidae > Myrmecobius > Myrmecobius fasciatus. The sequence continues at coordinate 33,695 of JAJPUD010015163.1, forward strand.
AAGGGGGGAACTTTTGGAACACAAGGCTATACAAGGATCAATGTTGAAAAATTATCTGTGCATATGTTTTGAAAATAAAAGGCTTTAATAAATAAAAAATATTTAATTGTGATGTTTGTGGAAGACATAATAAATTCTTGTAAAAATATAAATTCAATAAATAAATGGGGAGAAGAAAAGAGATGTATGCTGCTAATAAAAAATTTTCATGCAAAATAAAAGTGAATAAATAGATAAATAAGTGGACATGGATGTCACTGCCCACTGGTACTCAGTGGGAAGTCCCCATTGACCAGGCTCAGATCCCTTGACTGGTGGCTCCCTGAGGACCCTAGGGGCTGGGAGTGATTTTTAGAAAGATTAGCACTGCCAGGGGACAAGTTCAAAGTCTCTTCTACAATCCCCACTCATGGGAGACAAGTAGCTAGAAAATATAAACCCCAAGATCCCTAAAAAGATGCCAAACATAGGGAAAAGGTGGAACCTGGCACCTAAAATATCTTCAGACATTTCCCTTTTAAAATCTCATCTGATCTGGGGTGGCAGTTCAGGTGTGGGGTGGGGGCATCTCTGACACTGGAGGCAGGTCCAGAAAGACCCATGGGTTTTATTTCTGGTTAGAGGGTAAGACCACAAACAGAACTTCCAGGTTGGGGGCTGCAGTCAGACAGTATGGAAGTAGGAGGGTTTTCTAAGCTAGGTGGGGAGGGATGTGGGAGCAGCTTCTGAATGGGCTTGTACGTCTGGCGAGGATGGAAAATGACAAGAGAGCTCAGAGCATCTCTGGTGCAATGTGAGACCAACGGAGTGAGAAATGTGAGAAAAAGGGGAACTGAAGCCAATAGGAGGGCAAGGACATGGCCAAGGTCACAGTCAGGAAGGGGCAGACCCAGGTCTGGAGCCATGGTCTCTCTTGCTGACCAGATTGGCTGGCCTCCATCTTGGTCTCTTCTTCCCACAGCCTCATGGGCTGAAGGTCCCTGGGAAGGTGTTCCCGGAAAGCACGTGGGCAAAGTTCCCCACAGAACTGGGGGTTCTGGGAGTCTTCAGTTAGGACTGTGGGATTAAGTGAATGGCAAACAAATCTTCAAACACCCTCTAGCTTGGGCCAGTCTGGGGTAAAGAGCAGGGGGAGCTTGAGCAAATGCCATGCCTTCCCTGAATGGATTATTTCCATTCCTGAAATAATGTAGATGACCCCCAATTCCTTCACTCAGAGCCCTGGGGCTTGGAGGTGATAGTCTAGGCAATGCCTGTGTTTCCTGCTTTCAGAAAACTCCTGGTCTAGTGAGGGAAAAGTGTGCTTTGGATATGCCCAATTTGGTAGTGGTGGCAAATCCTTGACCAAAGAAGGTAAGCTTGGAGAGTCAGGGGCAAGAACCGTTTGGTGGTGGTGGGCTGGGGTAACAGTTGGGCTTTCAATGATGGAAAAGCAAATACAAATTAATCACAGAAGAGGGGAGAATTTTCAACTGTGCAAAGGGACCTACTTGGGTTGCAAAAGGGGCTCTGGGAATCAGGATAGGAAAGGAAGCCCGAATAACTCCTTGAGCAGAGCAGAATCCATGTGCCCTTTCCTTTTTCAGTCTGGGCAGATCAGTGGAGTTCTTCCTTTAAGGTTATCTAAAATAAGAGGGCTTCTTCCTCCATCTGCACAGATCAGACTCGTGGACAACTATCACTTAGATTATCTCACTCCAGAAAACAGCTTGAAGAGGCCAAAAACAAGAGGCAAGTCCAAATGTTAGTCAAATTGAGGCCAGAAATCTAGGAGATCAACTTCCCAAGAGGGCTATAAACACTTCCTCAATAGGCCCAAACTGATTAGTGTAAATTTGGTAGGTAATAGAAATCTAAAGGACAGTGTAAAATAGAAAGATGTACCTTACATGAAAGTGTACTCCAGTCTGTCCTATCCCAACATGTTAGCAGTGATGGAACAGGGACTGGTATGCAAGTTAGGACTTGTACACACACACACACACACACACACACACACACGTGCAGAGACATACACAAAGATACATATTAACACATACTACTTCACTTATACATACACAGTACTAGAATTTCATAAAAATATTTTCATTGATATTTATTAGAATCATAGTGAGGAGATGAAAAGGGGTCTCAAAAGAATCTTCAGAAACATTTGATTGACTTGGGAAGTCTAGAGATCAGGCAGGCTAAGGCAAGAGAGGCTAGGAACCTTAACTCCTAAGGGAAATCTCATAGGAAGGATGTTGGGAGATCTGGACATTGTTCCTCATAGATGAGCATTGCTATCTTCCATGTGTATTTTGTCAGGTATGAGTATTCACCTTTTCTCTCACTGTATCTATGCATCTGACAACTGACATGTTCTTTTTATGTATTCATAAGTATGAATATGTCTCCATTTTTCTTTGTTCATATTTCATTATTCATATATCCTTTTTGTTTATTAATCAACATAGAACACCCCCTATGATAATGGTATACTCAGTGTATATAAATATGCTTTGTGGTCCCTCTCGAATCATATCATTTATTATTCATGTATTCTCTCATATAAGAGCAGTTATATAGTTTTTCTATGTTCCCATAAGAGTACTTTATAAGTACTCATTCAGTCCATATTCTTATACCTACAGGTACTCTTATTCTCTGCCTGTATGAGAAGTGATACGGGCAGGAGTCTTCATATATTCTCTGAAAGGGGGAGAAGCAGGGGATGGTTCTATGAGAGAACTCTTAGAAGTTAATAAAGGGACTTCTGCAGCCAAGATGGCGGAGTGAAGACATGACTCTCTGTGTCCTCCTCTGACCTTCTCTCAAATCAACAATAAAATAAGCCTCAGAACTAATCTTTAAGTCAACGACTCCAGATATATTTGGACTACAAAACACTGCTTGCAGTTACCTCTGAAGAACTTCATAGCAGGTCTGTTTCAGTCGGGCATCGGGGGTAAGCAGTTTGCTCCGAGCAGCTCTGGAACAGAGGGCAAAGACCTGGTAGGACTCAGCTCAGTGTGGCAGAAACTCCAAACTCCAAACTCCAAACACCTGGGGAGTATCTGAGGCACTCGGGACACTGTGCCCTGATTGGGGGCAGGTGTTCTGGCAGATTTGCTTTTTATAAGGAATAAATTGGGTAAAGTCCTAGCCCCACCAGCTCAGCACTGGAAGTTAATTAGCGGAATTACCCAGGGCAAACTAGCACAGCCGGCCGATTCTCTAGCCCTAAACAGACCCCCAAGCTTTCTTAAAAAATGAGTAAGAAGCAGAAGAGAGCTCTCACCATAGACAGCTTCTATCGAGAGAAAGAAGGGCAGACCCCAGATCCTGAGGTTCCTTTAGGCAAAGCAACTCCAGAGGAAGCCATCAAGGGAGTTACGATCTAGTCCCCCTTTCACAAGTCTTTCCTGGAAAACTGCATAAATAATCTCAAAAGAGAGCTGGATGATAAATGGGAAAATAAACTGAGATCAGTGCAAGAAGGATATAATGCCTTGCAAGAAGGATATAATACCTGCAAAAGAGATATGAAAAAGACACCAATTTATTGAAAAACAAAATTGGTGAATTGGAAATAGACAATATTGCACTGAAAAATAAAATTAGTGAAATGGAAAAAGAGTGCAATGAACAAAAAAATTCAATTGACCAGTTACAAAAGGAGCTAAAAAAGGTAACTGAAGAAAACATCACTTTAAAATTAAGAACTGAAAAAATGCAAGTGAATGACTCAATAAGACTTCAAGAACCAGTCAAACAGGGGCACCTAGGTGGCACAGTGGATAGAGCACCAGCCCTGAAGTCAGGAAGACCTGAGTTCAAATCTGGTCTCAGACACTTAACATTCCCTAGCTGTGTGACCCTGGGCAAGTCACTTAACCTCAATTGCCTCAGCAAAAAAGCAAAAAAAAAAAAAAGAATCAGTCAAACAAAAACAAAAAAATGAAAAATTAGAAGAAAATATGAAATATCTCCTAGGAAAAACAACTGACTTGGAAAATACATCTAGGAGAGACAATCTAAGAATTATTGGACTTCCTGAAAGCCATGATGAAAAACAGAATCTAAACACTATCTTCCAGGAAATCCTGAAAGAAAACTGCCCTGAGGTTGTAGAATCAAAAGGAAAAATCACCATTGAAAGAATTCACTGATCACCTCCTGAAAGAGACCCCAAAATTAAAACCCCAAGGAATATCCTGGCTAAATTTCAGGACTATAGCACCAAGGAAAAGATTTTGCTAGCAGCTAGAAAGAAACAATTCAAATACCTAGGATCTATAATTAGAATCACACACGATCTGTCAGCCTCCACATTGAAGGATCGAAGGGCCTGGAACCAGATATTCCAAAAGGCAAAGGAACTTGGATTACAGCCAAAAATACCCTATCCGGCTAGAATGAGCATTATCCTACAGAGAAGAAGATGGTCATTTAATGATATAGGTGAATTTCACCTATTTCTTTTTCTTTTTTTTTATTAAAGCTTTTTTATGTATAACATATGTATGGGTAGTTCCCCAGCATTGATCTTTACAAAGCTTTCCATTACAAATTTTACCCCCAGTCCCCTCCCCTCCCCTAGATGGTAGGAAGTCCACTACATGTTAATAATGTTGAAATACTTGACAAGTTGTGCAAGAAAAATCCTATCTACAAGAAAAAAAAA
>JAJPUD010015164.1:4045-21880 GCA_023553655.1 Myrmecobius fasciatus
TTCCTTCCTTCCTTCCTTCTTTCCTTCCTTCCTTCCTTCTTTCCTTCCTTCCTTCCTTCTTTCCTTCCTTCCTTCCTTCTTTCCTTCCTTCCTTCCTTCTTTCCTTCCTTCCTTCCTTCTTTCCTTCCTTCCTTCCTTCTTTCCTTCCTTCCTTCCTTCTTTCCTTCCTTCCTTCCTTCTCTCTGTTTCTCTTTCTGTCTCTCTTTCTGTCTGTCTCTTTCTTTTTCTTTCTTTCCATGCACCTCCCCCCCAGATGGCAGGTAATACAATGTATGTTAAACATATGCAATTCTTCAGAAACATTTTCTCAGAAGAAAATCTTTCCCTTTAGACACAACCTTGGAAAAAGAGGTCTCTATTTTCCCTTTTGCATCTGGTTGTGTTAGTTGCATGTTCTCATAAATGCCTGTACAGCTAGGCTTGATCAAAAACTTGATCTTTAGTTTACTCCAGTAGGTTGAATTAGTCCTTCTCTCTCTCCCAGTTGAGCCTTGTACAACACCTCCTTTGATCAGGGCTGGATGCTTAAAACTGCCCACTGGTAATGTGAATGCATACAGAGAGAGATGAGCTCATCTCTCCATTGCTTTGACATCCCACTCTCCACCCCCTCATCCCGGAGAGACATGTTCACATTTTGAAATAGCACAACTTGCCAACTGCTTGCGTTGGATATCATGGCTCGTGAGAAATATCAAATATATTCTTACAAAATGCTATGATTCAGCTACTGTGATTCAACCCTGTCACCATGCGCACTGACTATTCTCTGCTTCTTTTCAGTGAGAGGTGTAACTTATTTTCAACATCTGCTAAATGTTTATTCCCCTGAATGATTTCGGACAAAATCCATTTTTTCAATCGTGAGGTATTTTTATTTGAAAAATCTTTTAGTAAAGGTTATTTGGTAAGGTTTCCTGGAAATCTTCATTGTTCTCTCTGGTGGCCACCCATTTGATTGAAGTCATTTAGGAGAAGAGTATCATTGAGGAGCCCGGAAAAAAGAGCCCATCTTTTCAATCATTTTATGTTTTTAATTTTTTGATATGAGCCTGACAGTCTTTGTCAAGTAGGACTGTTACCATAAACAAAGAAGAACAGAAAAGGACTGCAAATGTTAGGTCCAGCATGTTTCTTTTATTAGTGGTTGCACCAAAATCAAGTTACTCTTTTTAGGAAAGGAATTTAATCATTTTTTTAAAAGCTTTTTATTTTCCAAAACACATACATGGATAATTTTTCAACATTGACCCTTGCATAGCCTTGTGATTCAGATTTTCCCATTCTTCTCCCTATTCCTTCCCCAGATGGCAAGCAATCCAATATATGTTGTGTATAGTTAAAATATATGTTAAATCCAATATATGTAAACATATTTATACAATTCTCTTGCTATACAAGAAAAATTAGATCAAAAAGGAAAGAAAATGAATAAGAAAACAAAATACAAGTGAACAACAACAAAGAGTGTGAATGTTATGTTGTGATCCAACTCAGTCCCCACAGGCCTTGGTCTGGGTGCAGATGGTTCTCTTCATCACAAAACCATTGGAACTAGCCTGAATCATCTCATTGTTGATGAGAGCTATGTCCATCAGAATCAGAATTGATCATTGTATAATCTTGTTGTTGCCATGTACAATGATCTCCTGGTTCTGCTCAGCATCAGTTCCTGTACGTTTCTCCAGGCCTCTGTGAAATCATCATGCTGGTCGTTTCTTATAGAACAATATTCCATGACATTCATACACTATAAGTTGTTCAGCCATTCTCCAATTGATGGGCATCCATTCAGTTTCCAGTTTCTAGCCACTACAAAAAGGCCTGCCACAAACATTCTTGCACATGTGGGGCCCTTTCCTTCCTTTAAGATCTCTTTGAGATATAGGCCCAATAGAAACACTACTAGATCAAAGGGTTTTGATAACCCCTTGGGCATAGTTCTAGATTGCTCTCCAGAATGATCGGATCAGTTCACAGTTCTACCAACATTGCATTAGTGTCCCAGTTTTCCCACCTCCCTTCCAACATAATTTAATCATTTTATTAATAATACCAGTTAGGTTATTAATAAAAGGATGGCCATTTGGCCATCTCTTTTTAGATCAAAGATAAACAGACCAAAGGCAGTTGCAGGCAAATGTGTCCATCAAATTCTTCATTGAGAGATTCTAATGTGGGACTTAGAAAAAGGGAAAGATGAATAGCTCTTTGATGAAAATAAAAAGCAGGCAACTTCCTATATTCAATAGTTTTGAAACTGTCTTGATTATCTGTGCCTCCTTCTTACTCTTGTTCTACCCTGTGCATTCTTTTGAATTTCTTTTCATTTTTGTCACAACAGTCATTACTCTACTCTCCATTATAGCAGATAAGCAGAGTCTAGTGAAAAAATTCACTTGGAGGAGCATAATTTTCATGTATGTATTTCTGATATTTTACTGTCATGCTTTATTGTGGGAGTTATAGAGAACTATAACCTGTGAAGAAAGAAAGGTGAAGATCACCTAATAAGCATGGTGGACTAAATGTAACCAACATACAAGGAAGCATACAGGGCATGTCATTAGTGAAATAAATATGAGAAAGAAAAAAAAAGACATGGCCTAGTCACAGTCAGAGAAGAGATGAATGATGGGCAAGCCCATTTTGTCCTTTAGTATCTACGCAGTGAAATGAGTAGAGGAACGACCTGTCTCCTCTGTTAGGAACATGGATAAAAGTGACACAGGTTACTTAGGCATGGAAGAGAGATGCGATATCTGTCTTTAAGCATATTCTGGTAAAATCCTAAACATAATCAGAACTGGCCTCTTTTCTGTTCCTCTGCTCTGTCACACATTCTCTCTCCTGTCTTTGTACCTTCATCCTGACTTTCATTCTTAGAATACTTTATTTCCTTACCTCTTCTAATTTCCTTGGCTTCCCTCAATACTCAATTCAAATTTCATATTCTGCAGAATTGGCTTTCCTAGGACCCCCTAGCTTCTGGGTTCTTGCCCTGTCAGATTACTTCTCATCCACACTGTGTATATTTTATGATTTTCTGCTTGTTTACATGTTTTTTTTTTCATTAAAATATCATCCACTTGAGGGCAGAAATTATTTTTTGGCCTTTCTTTGTAGCATCAGCTGCTTGGCACAGCATCTGGTACATAGTATGGGTTTAATGAATACTTGGTGACTCTCTTATTTGGCACAGAACATCAGTTTTATCTTCTTACTTTGAAAGCTATGAATACTGATTTGCCAAGTATTTTAACATAATTAACATGTAGTGGATATCCTGCCATCTAGGGGAGGGGTGGGGAGTTGGGGGGAAAAATTTGTAACAGAAAGCTTTGTAAGGGTCAATGTTGAAGAATTACCCATACATATGTTTTGCAAATAAAAAAATTAATACTTAAAAAAAATTTAAAAAAAAGAAAGCTATGAATACTATTACATTTTAAGTGATTACTAGGAAAGATATGACAATCTATTATATCCTTTAAAAAATAACCAGTAGGGGCTGCCTAGGGCAGTTGCATTGTAGCTATTCAGCAATCATAGATGTTAATCTTTATTTATTGCAAGATTGCCACAGTCATGAAGGTATAAGACATCAACATTTTTTGTCTCCATAATGGAAATATTCTCTTCCAGCTTTCTCAACCCCCTTTGTAAATTAATTTGGTTTTCAAAAACAGCTGATATTTACTATGACAACAACAATTTCAAACTGTTGCCTAGTATATCATGCCCATTCCTCAGCTCATATTTTAGTATATGGACATGCAAGACCCTTGGTGGTGTTTATCTACCCCACTAAATAGGTCATTTTTTATCAACTTGGTCTGATCATCAGTTAGTTGTTCATATGATCATCAGATAAGTTGATTCAAACTTAAGAAAATTAAAAAAAAATCCTGGACCATGTAACTTTGAATTTGAATGTTCTCACTCTTGCTTTCAACCACTTGACGTTTAAAATAATTACATAGTAACCAAGTTTGCATGTTATTTATTCAAGCTTGTCTTATTCCTTGATATAAAGAGGAGTGTGTGTGTGTGTGTGTGTGTGTGTGTGTGTGTGTAGACAGAGAGGACAAGAAATGGATTGTGACTGTACCCATGCTTGTAGTGCAGGGGAGGCCTGGTGGACATCATCCTGTTGTAAATAGCACTGTATTTATTACAATATTTATGTTGTTGTCAGTTGTAATTGTAAGTAAATGCTATTGCATACATATTCTAATGGTTTTGTGACCCTTCATGTATTTGAGTATTTTCTCCTACCCATCCATGGAGTTTCTCCTTTCGTTAAGGATCTAAACCTATTGTTTCACTGGTGTTGGGGGAAGTCCTGGTACTGAAATTCCACCTCTCCTTACACAGCAATCCCACCCCCACCACCAAAGGCAGACTTTCAACTTACCTACAATTTTATATAATAATCCATAATTAATCTTGGAGAATGGACCTTTATTTTTTGGAGGTTAAGTAGCTTGCCCAGAGCTGTATGTCAATATATGTCAGTGGTGAGACTTGAACTTTGATCATTCTCACTCAAAACGAGCTCCATTGGAGAATTCCAGTTCATTTCTCTTTGAACTTCCTTTTTGCCACCCCCCCAAAGTGTCTACTGTATCTCTAAAATGTTGTTTCATTCTGTAATTCTCTGCAACAATCTGTCTCTCTTTCTTGGACAGAATTATGACTATCATCACTAGTCTTCTACTCATACATGCATATTTTACCAAAAGTGGATAGTACACCTCTCAACCCCTTTCTGCTCTTCAATGCTGCTCTTTTCCTGGCAAAGGCACTGTAAGATAATGCCAACTTTCCACTGTTTGTGATTTTGGTGTAGGATATACTTGTCCATCACTTGAAATGCTTTTCTTTTTACAAAGGACCCCTCTCTTCCTTAAGATTCTAACCTTGTAGTTCCTCTGAAAATCTTAGAGGTGGGGACATGTTCCTTTATCTCACCAAAATCATCAGTCTTAGACTATTGACTCTGTGCTAGCCATGTAAATGTTTCTTTTCATCATTTTGCTGACCTGTTTATATATGCAAGGCTCTAAAATTGATACTCTCCTACAGAAAAAATATGTATTTGTTTAGCATATTTAAAAACATGAGTAGTTACAATGTAATTTTGACTTTGCTAAGATCATTTTCTCTTATTTGGAAGGAACCAGAAGTTCAGGTTTATGAGTTTGTGATATGTGAAATCTTATCCAATAGGAATTTATTTATTAATTCATTTATTTGTTTTTGCAAGTTAATCCTTTTTATTCTCTCTTTTTTGGTTTCTTTTTGATAATGTACTTCATTTTTGTCCATTTAAATAATATTTTATTTTTCCAATTACATGTACAGATAGATTTTAACATTTATTTTTGTAAGATTTTGGGTTCTAATTTTTTTCTCCCTCCTTCCCTTACCTCCCTCTTCCTTAAAATAGTCGATACAGATTATACATATACAGTCATTTTAAACATAATTCCATATTAGCCATGTTGTGGGAAAAATCAGAAAAATGGGAAAAACACGAAAGAAAAAACAAACAAAAAAGGTGAAAATCATGTGTTTCAGTCTTCATTCAGTCTACACAGTTTTCTCTTTGGATATGTACGGAATTTTCTATCCCAAGTCTATTGGAACTGTCTTAAATCACTGTATTGCTGAGAACAGCTAAGTTGGTCACAGTTGATCTTCCTATTTTGCTGTTACTGCAAACAATATTCTCCTGGTTCTGCACACTTCACTCAGTATCAGTTCATGTAAGTCTTTCCAGGCTTTTCTGAAATCAGCTTGCTATACATTTGCTATAGAAAAATAATATTACATTGCATTCATAAACCATAACTTATTCAATCATTCTTCAACTGATGGGCATCCATACAATTTCCAGTCCCTAGCCCCCACAAAAAAGAGCTGTTACAAAACTATATTGGCACATATGAGGCCTTTTCCCTCTAATGATGTCTTTGTCTCAGTTGTTTTGATCAGCATTTCCTCTGAACAGTAGTGATTTAGAGCATTTTTTGATCTGAATTTAAATCACTTTAACTTCTTCATCAGACAAATGCCCGCTCATGTGCTTTGACTTCTTATCACATGTGTAATGACTTAGTATGCTTATAAATTTTACTCAATTCTCTATATATTTTATAAATGAGGACTTTGTCATAAATACTGGCTATGAAAATTGTTTGCCAGCTTTCTTTTTCCCTTTTAATCTTGAACACAAGGGTTTTGTTTGTGTGATTTTCTAAAAAATTTAATGTAATCAAAACTATCCATTTTTCATATCATACTGCTCTCTGTTTCTTGTGTGGTCATAAATTTCTCTCTTCTCCAAAGATCTGACAGGTAAACTATTTCTTGGTGTTATAATTTGCTTACAGTATTACCTTTTATATGTAAATCATGGACCCATTTTGACCTTATCTTGGTATAGGCTGTGAGATATTGGTCTGTGCCTCGTATCTGCCATACTGTTTTCCAATTTTTCCCAGAAATTTTTGCTAAATGATGAGATCTTATCTTACAAAATCTGGGGTCTTTGAGTTTATCAAACAGTAGATTATTACATTGACTCTTTTCTTGTGTATTTATCCTATTCCACTAGTGTACCACTATATTTCTTAGCCAGTTCCAAATAGTTTTGATGCTAATCACTTTGTAATATAATTTTAGATTTGCTACAACTGGGCTACCTTCCTTTGAGTTTTTTCCCATTTATTTCCTTGATATTTTTGATGTTTTCTCTTTACAGATAAATTTTGTTATTATTTTTTCTAGTTATATAAAATAATTTTTTTGCGAGCTTGATTGTTATGGCACTTAATAAGTGGATTGATTTAGGTAGAATTGTCATTTTTATTATATTAGCTCTTTCTGCTCATAGGAATGGATGTTTTTCTAACTATTTAAATTTGAATTTTTTTCATGTGAAAAGTGTTTTGCAATTGTTCATATGGTTCCTGGGTTTGTCTAGGCAGGTAGATTCCCAGGTGTTATGTGTTATCTATAGTTACTTGAAGTAGAATTTCTATTTCTATATCTTGCTGCTGGGCTTTGTTGGTAATATGTATACATGCTGATAATTGATGTGGTATTATTTTATATCCTGGAGTTTTATTAAAGTTGTTAAGTATTTCAAGGAGGTTTTAGTTGATCCTCTAGGATTCACTACGTATACCATCATGTCATCTGCAAAGAGTGATACTTTTGTTTCCTCATTGCCTATTCTAATTCCTTCAATTTCATTTACTTCTCTTACTGCTAAAGCTAACATTTCTAGTTTAATATTAAATAATAGTGGTGATAGTGGACATCCTAGTATCTCTCTTTTTCATATTGGGAATGCTTCTGGTTTATCCCCTTTATATATAATATTTGCTTATAATTTTAGGTAGATGTTTCTAATCATTTTAAGGAAAATTGCTTTAATACCTACACTAGAGTGCTTTTGAAAAAATATGGTATTGTATTTTGTCCCACACTTTTTCTGTATCTATGGAGATAATCATATGATTCCACCCCCCCCTTTTTTTAAATGACGTAGTTGGGGTTAAGTGAGTTGGCCAGAGTCACACAGTTAGGAACTGTTAAGTATCTGTGGCTGGATTTGAACTCAGGTCCTCCTGACTCCAGGGCTAGTGCTGCATTCACGGCACCATTTAGATGAACCTGTCATATGATTTCTATTGGTTTAGTGTTTGATATAGTCAATTATGGTGACAGTTTTTTTGATACTGAATCAGCCCTGAATTCCTGGTATAAATTTCACCTCGTTATAGTGCATTCTCCTGCTGATCAAATTGTAATCTCTGCCAATATTTTATTTAAAAGTTTTCCATCGACTTATTTTTCTTGTTCAGCATGATAACTGTGGAAATATGTTCAGAAGAATTGCATGTATTGAACCTATATTATATTACTTGCTGTCTAGGGGAGGGGGAAAAATTTGGAACACAAGGTTTTGCAAGGATAAATATAGAAAACTATCTTTTCATGTATTTTGAAAAATAAAAAGATTATTATTCTGAAAAATTGCATTGTTATTCATTAGAGAAATTTGCCTATGATTTTCTTTCTCTGTTTTTTCTCTTCCTTGTTTAGATATTAGCTCCAGATAGATCTCTATAATATAAAAAATTTGGCAGGACTCCTCCTTCACTTATTTTTCCATGAAGTTTATATGATATTGAAATTAAATGTTATTTAAGTTTTTGGTAGAATTCACTTGTAAATCTATGACCCTGGAGATTTTTTCTTAGGGAGTTCATTGATGGTTTTTTAGCTTATTTTTTGAAATTGCTTGTTTTATTTTTTCTTCTATTAATGTGGGTGATTTATATTTTTGTCAATATTCATGCATTTCAGTTAGATTATCACATTTATTGGTATCCAATTAGGCAAAATGGCTCCTGTTTATTGCTATAATTTCTTCTTTATTGGTGGCAAGTTCACTCTTTTCATTTTTGATATTGGTAATTTAGTTTTCTTCTCTCTTTTTTCTAATCAGATGAAGCAAAAGTTAATCTATTTTGTTGGGGTTTTTCCCCTATAAAACCAACTGTTTTATTTATTAGTTCAGTAGTTTTCTTTTATTTTCATTAATTTCTCCTTTGATTTTCAGGATTTCCTATTTGGTATTTAATTAGTGGCTTTTAATTTGTTCGTTTTCCAGCTCTTTTAGTTGTATGCTCAATTCATTGATCCCCATTTCTCTATTTTATTCATGTAATCATCCAGTGATTTGTAATTTCCCCTAAGAATTGCTTTGGCTGCATCCTAAAAGTTTTGGCACGTTTCATTAATGTCATTCTCTTAGATGAAATTATTGATTGTTTCTATGATTTGCTGTTTGATCTACCCATTATTTAAGAGTATTTAGTTTCCAATTAATTTTTAGTCTATTTTCCCATGGCTTTTATTACACTTAATTTTTATTGCATCACCATATGAAAATAATGCATTTAATATTTCTACCTTTTTTTGCATTTGAATGTGATGTTTTTATGCCCTAACATATAGTCACTTTTTGTGTTGGTGCCATGTTCTGCTGAGAAAAAGGTATATTCTTTACTATCCCCATTCATTTTTCTCCAGAAGTCTGTCATAGCTAACTTTTCTCAAATTCTGTTCACCTTTTAAACTTCTTTCTTGTTTATTTTTGTGGTTTGATTTATCTATTTCTAACAGAGGGAAGTTGAGATCTCCCACTAGTATAGTTTTGCTGTCTACTTCTTAATGTAACACCTTCTCTTCTAAAAAATTTGGATGGCAAAACTGTGGGTGCATATATGTGTAGTATTGCTCTTACTTAATTGTCTATGCTACGTTTTAACAAGATGTAATTTCCTTCCTTTTGTCTTTTAATTAGATCAAATTTTCCTTTTGCTTTGTCTGAAATCAGGTTTATTTCCCCTGTTTTTTTTTTTTAATTCAGCGGAACCATAATTTATTCTGCTCCAGTATACATTTATTCTGTGTGTATATCCCAGATTCATATGTGTTTCCTGTAAATGATGTATTGAGGGTGGTGGCTTTTAATTAACTCTGCTTTCAGCTTCCTTTCTATTGGAGAGTTTATCTCATTCATAGTTATCATTCCTAACTATATTTCTCTCCATCCTATTTTTCCCTACTTATACTTTCCTTTCTCCTTTCACTCTTTTCCTTCTCACCAGTATTTTTGCTTCTAACCCCCACCTCCATCAGTCTACTCTCTTTTATATGCCTCCCCCTTTCTTATCCTTTTCCCTTCTACTTCTGCCCTCTCCTCTTTCAGCCTTCCCTCTTCCCTTTTCTTTCCTTGTTCCATTCTTACCTCCCCATAGGGTAATATAATTTTTTGTATCCAGTGACTGACATGTGTATGTATTCCCTCTTTGAATTAAATCTGATGAGAGTGAGGTACAAACAGTACTCATTCCCCTCTCTTCTTGTCCAATATGGTAATAGGTCTTTTGTGCCTCTTCATGTGACATAATTTACCTCATTTTAGCTCCTCTTACCTCTTCTCCCAGTACAAGTCTTTTTCTACCCCTTAATTTATTTTTTATATCTTCACAGCAAAGTCAATTTCTATCCACATATCCCTGTCTATGTATACCCCTTCTAAGTGCCCTAACAAAGATATGGTTCTCAAGAGTTGCTGGTATTACCTTCCCATGTAGTGGTGTAAATAGTTTAATTTTTAAGTAGCATATTTTTCCTGTTTTCCTTTTTTATGATTCTCTTAAGTCTTGTATTTGAAGATAAATCTTCTGTTCAGCTCTGGTCTTTTCATCAGAAGTGACTGAAAAATCCCATATCTTTTTCCCAGAAAGACAATGTTCAGTTTTGCTGGATAGTTGCTTTTTGATTGTCTTTCAATCTCATTTGCCTTCCAGATTATCACATTTCCATACTTCTGATCCTTTAATGTGAAAGTTGCTAGATAGGCCTGACTGTGGTTTCTTGATAATTAAATTGTTTCTTTCTGACTGCCTGCAGTATTTTCTCCTTAACCTAATGATTCTGGAATTTAGCTACATTATTTCTTGGGTCTTTTTGGAATCTCTTTCAGGAGGTGTTCAGTGAATTCTTTCAATGTGCATTTTACTCTCTGGTTTTTAGGATATCAGAGCAGTTTTCCTTAATGATCTCTTGAAAGATGCTTTTCAGGCTTTTATTTTTTTTTTACCATTTCTTTTAGATAGTTCAATAATTTTAAAATTATCTCTCCTGCATTTATTTTCCAAGTCAGTTATTTTTCCAGTGAAGTATTTTAGATTTTCTTCTATCATTTCATTCTTTTGATTTTATTGGATGGATTCTTGATATCTCATTGAATCATTGACTTACATTTGTCCAATTTTTTGTCTCTTTTTCAGTTTGGCCAATTCTACTTTTAAAGTTAATTTTTTTCAGTGTTTATGTATATTTTTCCATTTTGCCAAATCTGTTTTTAGAAGCTGTTTTTTTTCACTCAGTTTTAGTACTTCCTTTTACAAGCTGTTGATGTACCCCTATAATTCATAGCTCTCATTTCCTTCCCCAATTTTTCTGCCACCTCTCTTATTTGTCTTGAAAGAGCTCAACAAGGATTTTAAGTCAATCTTTTGAGCTTGAGACCTATTATTTTTCCCCTTTGAGCCTTCACATGTAGATATTTTGTCATTGCTGTCCTTTTCTGTGCTTGTATCCTCATCTTCCCTGTAACCATTGTAGCTTTCTATGGTCAGGGTTCTTTATGCTTTTCTTTTAAATATTCAGCTCATTTTAAAAAGTTGAGCTCTGCTCCTAGGGCACGCAGTAACTGTTTCATGTTTCCTTTGCAGGGCAACAATGTCCTCCTCCCTGGTTTTCAGCCCAGGGGCTGGGGATGCTGTTGGCATTCTCTTTTTTTGGCCTAGTCTGGCCTGTTGTCTTGGGGTTCAAGGGCTTGCATTTTGCCTTATGTACTTAGATTGGAGGTCTCACAGCTGGCCCACTGAGTTAGGATAGAGGGGCCTGCGTTCCTGATCTGTGCTTTGGCTAAGAACCTCTGGCTAAATTCCCCACACTTCACCTGTTTTGGGCCCTACTCCTCTTTTACCTAAGTGTGACATATCTTTCCTAAAGTTCTTCTAAGATATCTTAAAGTGGAATATTGCTTTAATCTGATTTTTTGGTGTTTTCTGTCACTCCAGAATCTGTTTACAAACCTGAGTTAGTGTAGTTTCCAAGGAAAACTGGGGAGAAGTCAGGGGAAGCTTTCTTCTATGCAACCTTGGCTCTGCTGCCCTCTCCCACCTGCTCTATAGGTATTTCTAAGTAACTACTAATGTGTCAGGCAGTGGGGAAACAAAGCTTCTGTCCTGAGGATGAGATCCAACACATTAGGAGATAAGTATGTATATAGTCACTTGAAGAAGAGAGCTCCAAAAGGTAATTGGATCCGAAAAACTTTCCTTTCCATTGTGGCTGATATACAACTTGGACTTTGAAGAAAACTGAGTTTTCTAAGAGTTAGAAGTGGAGGGGGAGTGCATTCTACCAATAGAACACTACTTGTGCAGAAGTACAGCAGTGTGAGATAGACTGGAAGATTCATAGAGCAGCAAATTGGCATAAGAGGGGGATTAGAAGAATGTATGATAGTCTGGAAACGTTAAGTTAGAGCTAGATTGGGAAGGCTTTGAACTGCTAAACTGAGAAATTAGTATTTTGTCATTGCGGCTTGTGGAGGGATGAGGCCTGATCTCTCTTGTGCTTTTTGCAAGGTTATTTTGATAGCTGTATAAATGGAGGAAGGGGAGAGAGACCAGACAAGTAGACCAAGTTCCAATCAGGAGTCTATACAGAGGCTTGAAATAGGGAGGGGATCATGTGAGCAGATTGGAGACAAATTCAAAAGAAAACTTAGACAAACATTATATAGGACTCTGCACTGGAGAGGGGAGAGACTCGAAATTAGGCACCTAATTAGGAGGCTGTTGCAATAGTCCAGATGCAAGATGACAAGAGTGATAGTTCTAGTTGGCAGAATGGGACTGATAAGGGAAATGTGCAGGGGGAATTGACACAATTTGATACAAGAGAGGATATGAAGGTGGGAAGAAGGAAGAATCAAGAATGATTTTGAGGTTACAAGATCATGACCTCAACTGTATGAGTTTTAACCCTTTGTCCCAGGTGAATCTCAGATATACCTTGAGATTAAGGGGGAAATTGAGCTAAATAGGTTGAAATTTCACCAAGTGAATATATATAATGTTTGTAATACTCTTCATTGCATTATTGACCATAAAAGCAAAATCAAAAAAAGAAATTCTGAGATTTAACTCATATCTAGTTAGTACAAACTGTTCATTTTATTTCCCAGTCTCATACATTTGACGAACCCCTTGATTTCCTTCTGAGAGTTGAGGGGGACACCATTGATCATAACTATTAAATAAATTGGTTGAGTGTAGAATCAACTAGGAAAGTTTGGAAATGTTTCTTGAAATGTCTTGCTATTTTTATAGACTGTCATAAAGGATTGTGTGTTCAAAAATTTTGTGCATTTTGCAGTTTGGGTCCTTTGTTAGGAAAGTTAGAATAGCACCCTCTTAAATTAAAGTTTCTTTTAAATATGAAAACTTTTTTCCATTTGTTTTATTGTTCTCTTGTAAACAGAAGATGACTGTAAGAAATACGCTATAAACACTGCATAGAAAATATTGAACTACTTTGATATAGTTGAAAACCTATCTTTTAACAATAATATCCTTTTATTTTCAAAATACATGCAAAGATTGCTTTCAATATTCATTCTTGCACAACCCTGTGTTCCAAGTTTTTCTTCTTCCCCTCCAACTCTCTTCACCTACAGAGCAAGTTATCCATTATAGGTTAAACATGTACAATTCTTCTAAAAATATTTCCACGTTTATCATGCTGCATAAGAAAAATCAGATCTAAAAGGAAATAAACATGAGAAGAAAAAAAGGGAAGCAAAGAAAAACAAATTGTGAAAATACTGTCTTGTGATCTGCACTCAGTCTCCATAGTACTCTGTCTGGATGCAGATGGCTCTCTCTATAACAAAATTATTAGAACTGTCCTGAATCATCTCATTGTTGAAAAGAGTCACATCCATCAGAATTGATCATTGCATAATGTTCTTGTTGCTGTGTTGTACGTTAATCTCCTGGTTCTCCTTACTTCACGCAGCATTAGTTCCTGTCTCTTCAGGCCTCTCTGAAATCATCCTGTTGGTTGTCTCTTACAGAACAATAATATTCCATAACATTCATATACCATAATTTGTTCAGCCATTCTCCAACTGACGAGCATCCACTCAGTTTCCAGTTTCTTGCCACTACAAAAAGGGCTGCCATGAACATTTTTGCACATGTGGAGCCCTTTTCCCTCCTTTATGATATATTTGGGACACAGACAGGTCCAGTAGAGACACCATTGGATCAAAGGGTATGCATAGTTTGATAGCTCATTTAGGTATAGTTCCTTGTCGCTCTCCAGAATGGTTGGATCATTTCACAAGTCCACTAACAATACATACAATATCTCAGTTTTCTCACATCCCGCCAACATTTATCATTATCTTTTCCTGTCATCACAACCAATTTGAGGGGTATATAGTGGTATTACAGAGTTGCCTTAATTTGCATTTCTCTGATCAATAGTGATTTAGAGTATTTTTTCATATGATTAGAAATGGTTTTAATTTCATCTGAAAATTATCTGTTCATAGAGAGATAAAACATTCACAATTCGAGAAAACAACTGTGGTCTTAGAGAACAGATACAAAAATACATTTGTTTCACATAGTACTTGTTGCTTATATAGGATTATGATGATTGTTGTAAACCTTCTAGGAGTTAAGACATAAGCTTTCAAGAAGTAATTAAAAAGAACATTGTTACCTAAATTAATAGACAATTGACTTCTAAGCAAGAAAGTTCTGGGTTCAAGCCACTTGACCTCTTAGTATTTCTGTCCCAGGCTACCTTGCCAGTATTTCTAAGATTGTAAATTGCAGCAAATGTGTCTATCTATCTGTATTGGTGAGGAAGAGTTTTTGGGTACCCCAGGAAACCTCAAGCACTTGAGAACAGGGACCATTCCAGGTTCTGTCTATAATTTTTTTTTTTTTTTTTGCTGAGGCAATTGGGGTTAAGTGACTTGCCCAGGGTCACACAGCTGTTACGTGTCTGAGACCAGATTTGAACTCGGGTCCTCCTGACTTCAGGGCTGGTGCTCTATCCACTGCGCCACCTAGCTGCCCCTCTGTCTATATTTTTATCCTTCATCACAGTGCCTGGAATATGATAGATGCTTAATGAACGCCCATGGACTTGTGTTACAGACCAATTCAATTACTTTAGTTCTAGTGTGAGAACTGCTTTCAGAGTAAAGGAGCAAATATCCATGGCAACAGTTGGTAGGCTAAAGAGAAGGCAGAGAATCCAACTGTCTAAATAAATGTAATTAAAAGTTACAACTCCTCTTATACTTTTTCCTAGTTAGACTACCCAGTGAAAAATGTGCAGTGAAACCAGCCATATCATCTCCTCAAAGGTTGATTGATAAGCCGGAGTTTACTCTAATCCATTTATTTTCATTATAGAAATAAAGATCAGCTATTTGATGCTAATTCCAGGATAATCTTCTGTCTGTGTTCTAATAAGGTCTTCCAAGTTGAGCAACCTGACTGGAGACACCCATCTGCTCCATTCTATCCTCCGATATACCTGAGCTGTTGAACAAGCAGCTTTCTAGACGACCTGTGGGCCACAGAGGTAACAAGAGGTTAGATAAATGTAAGAATGGCATGATCAGTCTCACAGTACTAGATTGTTAGTCCCACACAATTAACAGTCTATGGCTGGCCCTTTGTGAAAGAAACATTTGACGACTCTTTATACCTTGTTCAGCAGAATTCTCAGTGAAATAACCTTTTGTCTTCCTGGAGTTGAAAGTCCTTAGATGCCTCAAGGAGATACTCTTCTGCATCACATTGGGCCATGACTTGATTGTCATTGCAGAGTAATTCCCACTAGGGCATTTCTCCACTTCTGCTCTAAGAATGTTGGGAATCTTGTGAAGTTGAACTGATTTTATCTTCTAGAAATTATGAGAGATAATATTATTATGAGAGAGGCATCTCACTGCTGCCTGACAGTCTTTATTGCACAAGGTACTGTGCTAGGTGTTGGAGATACAGAAATAAATACAAAAAAGCTCCCTCAGGGAGACTATAATTATTGTTATACCTGCTGTTTTGAGATTGTGTGGTTTTACAGATGCTTTTCGTGCTTTATCTTATTTGATCCCTAAAACAATCCAAAGAAGTAATTACTACATTTATAATTACACCCATTTCTCAGATGAGAAACTTGAGCCTCAGAAAAGTTAAATTACTTAGCCACAGCTACTAAGTGTTGAAGATTGTACTAGAAACCAGATAGCTCCTGGCTCTAATACTTGCTACACTATACCAGGTTTCCTTTCTTCTCCTCACTAAGGTTATACACCTCTGATTCCATCTTCTCCATTCTTCCTCAGAGCATGTTATAGAATTTGCCCCATCTCACTCCTTAATTTGCACTTATTTCCTTTCTGTTGTTTCATTCCCATCTATTTACAGGTATTTTCTTTTTTTTGCACTTAATAGTATTTTTATTATTTTCTAATTACATATAAAGATGGTTTTCAACTTTCACTTTAATAAGATTTTGAGTTCCAAAATTTTTTCCTCCCTATGACAGCAAATCTGATTTAGGTTATTCATGTATAATCATGTTAAATATGTTTTTATATTAGTAATCTTGTGAAAGAAGAATCAGGAAAAAAGGGATAAACCCTGAGAAAGGAAAATTAAAAAAAAAAAACCCGCAAAGTGAAAATAAAATGCATTTATTTTCTTTTAGACTCCATGGCTCCTTCTCTGGATTTGGCTAGCTTTTTTTCCATCATGATTCTCCTGAAATTCCCCATGATCATTGTTTTGCTGAGAAGGGCCAGTTCTATCACAGCTGATCATTGCACACTGTTGCTCTATGTGCAATGTGCTACTTGTGCTCACTTCACTCAGCTTCAGTTCATGTAAGTCTTTCCTGATTTTTCTGAAATGTACCTCCTCATCCTTTCTTATACAACGATACTATTTTATTACATTAATTTACCATAACTTGTTCAACTGTTCCCCAATTGATGGGTATCCCTTCAATTTCTAATTCTTTTCCACCACAAAAAGAGCTGATATAAAGCTTTTTTGCACATGTGGGTACTTTTTGAAAACCTTTTTATGACTTCTTTGGGATACAGACCTATTAGTGTTACTGCTGGATAAGAAGTTATGCACAGATTTATATTCTTTTGGCCATAGTTCCATATTGTTCTCCAGAATGATTAGATTCGTTTACAATTCCACCAACAATACATTAGCATTCTAGTTTTCCCACATTCTCTCCAACATTTATCACTTTACTTTCCTGTCACATTAGCCAATCTAATTGGTATGAGGCTGTATGTCAGAGTTGTTTTAATTTGCATGAACTGTGGTCACAAGTCTTTATGGGGTCTCATAAATGAAGGCAAGGGTCACAAAATTATAGTTTATTATCTACAAATGGTTGATTTGTATATCTATTTTATATACCTATATATCCAAGGTCATGTAAAAAAAATTGGGAAAAGTTTAAGTAGTCCTGCTCTAATCAGTACTGATTTAGAGCATTTTTTCATATGAGTATAGATAGCTTTAATATAATCATCTGACAATTGCCTATTCATATCATTTGGCCACTTATCCACTGGGGAATTACTTTTATTCTTATAAATGTAACTTAATGCTCTATATGTTTGAGAAATGAGCCATATATCAGAAATACTGGCTGTCAAAATTGTTTCCCAGTTTTCTTCTTCCCTTTTAATCTTGGCTGCATTGGATTTGTTTGTGTAAAACCCTTTAAATTAAATGCAATCAAAATTATTAATTTTATATTTCATAATGTTATCTGTTGTTTGTTGGTCATAAAATCTTCCCTTTAAAATGGGTCTGATTAGGAAACATTCCTTGATTTCCTAATTTGTTTACAGTATCATATCTAAATTACCCATTTTGATCTTGGTATAGGTAGGATCTGATATGTTGGTCTCCGTGTAGCTCTGACTTGCTGTTTTCCCATTTTCCTGTAAGTTTTTCTCAAGCAGTAAGTTCTTATTCCAGAAGTTTGTCCAATGGTAGATTACTATAATTGTTTACTACTGTGTCTTGTGTACCTATCCTACCCCACCTATCTACCAGTATATTTCTTAGCCATACCAAGTAGTTTTAATTATTGCTGGTTTTTTTT
>JAJPUD010015164.1:22280-37801 GCA_023553655.1 Myrmecobius fasciatus
AACCTAAGAAGGAAAACAAAATGCATGGAAATATTCACAGAAAGCATTAAAATGCTGTGTTGTGGTTCACTCTCAGTTCCCACAGGCCTCTCTGTGGATGTATATGACTATCTTCATCGCAGCACAACTGGTTTGAATCACATCATTGTTGAAGAGAACCATGTCCATCAAAATTGATCATCGTATAGTCTTGTTGCTGTGTATAATGTTCTCCTGGTTCTGCTGATTTCACTCAGCATCAGTTCATGCAAGTCTCTCCAGGCCTCTGTGAAATCCTCCTGTTGGTCATTTCTTACAGAACAATAATATTCCATAACATTCATATACCATAATTTATTCAGCCATTCTCCAATTGATGGGCATCCTTTCAAATTCCAGGTTCTTGCCACTACAAAAAGGGCTGCCACAAACATTTTTGCACATGTGGGTCCCTTTCTCTCCTTTAAAATCTCTTTGGGATAGAGGCCCAGTAGAAACACTGCTGGGTCAAAGGGTATGCACAGTCTGATAACTTTTTGAGCATACCTCCAAATTGCTCTCCAGAATGGTTGGATCCGTTCACAGTTCCACCAACAATGTATCAGTGTCTCAGTTTTCCCACATCCCCTCAAACAGTTATCATTATCATTTCCTGTCATTTTAGCCAATCTGACAGGTGTGTAGTGGTATCTCAGAGTTGTCTTAATTTGCATTTCTCTGATCAATAGGGACTTGGAGCACCTTTTCATGTGACCGGAAATAGTTT
The DNA here is from genome assembly GCA_023553655.1 of Myrmecobius fasciatus. Classification (NCBI taxonomy): domain Eukaryota; kingdom Metazoa; phylum Chordata; class Mammalia; order Dasyuromorphia; family Myrmecobiidae; genus Myrmecobius; species Myrmecobius fasciatus. The sequence goes on from JAJPUD010015164.1 coordinate 23,026, forward strand.
CAATTTCTTCATCTGAAAACTGTCTGTTCATATCTTTTGACCATTTTTCAATTGGAGAATGACTTGAATTCTTATATATTTGAGTCAATTCTCTATATATTTTAGAAATGAGGCCTTTATCAGAACCTTTGGATGTAAAAATATTTTCCCAGTTTACTGTTACCCTTCTAATCTTGTCTGCATTCATTTTGTTTGTACAAAAACTTTTTAACTTGATATAGTCAAACTTATCTATTTTGTGATTAATGATGACCTCTAGTTCTTCTTTGGTCACAAATTCCTTTCCCCTCCACAGGTCTGAGAGGTAAACCATCCTACATTGTTCTAATTTGTTTATAATATCATTCTTTATGCCTAGATCATGAATCCATTTTGACCTTATCTTGGTATATGGAGTTAGGTGTGGGTCAATGCCTAATTTCTTCCGTACTAGTTTCCAATTATCCCAGCAGTTTTTGTCAAATAGTGAGTTTTTATCCCAAAAACTGGGGTCTTTGGGTTTATCAAACAGTAGATTACAATTGTCATTGAGTATTTTGTCCTGTGAACCTAACCTATTCCACTAATCTGCTACTCTATTTCTTATCCAGTACCAAATGGTTTTGGTGACCACTGCTTTATAATATAGTTTTAGATCTGGTGCAGCTAGGCCACCCTCATTTGCATTTTTTTAATTAATTCCCTTGAAATTCTTGACCTTTTGTTTTTCCAGATGAATTTTGTTGTTATTTTTTCTAGGTCAGTTAAATAATCTCTTGGGAGTTTGATTGGTATAGCACTAAATAGATTAGTTTAGGTAGTATTGCCATCTTTATTATATTCGCTCGACCTATCCAAGAGCACTTGATGTTTTTCCAGTTGTTTAGATCTGACTTTATTTGTGTGGAGAGTGTTTTGTAGTTTTGCTCATATAGATCCTGACTTTCCCTTGGCAGATATATTCCCAAATATTTTATACTATCGATAGTTATTTTGAATGGAATTTCTCTTTGTATCTCTTGCTGTTGCATTTTGTTGGTGATGTATAAAAATGCTGATGATTTATGTGGATTTATTTTGTATCCTGCAACTTTGCTAAAGTTGTGGATTAATTCTAATAGTTTTTTAGTTGATTCTCTAGGGTTCTCTAAGTAGACCATCTTATCATCTGCAAAGAGTGTTCATTTGGTTTCCTCATGACCTACTCTAATTCCTTTAATCTCTTTTTCTTATCTTATTGCCAAGGCTAGCATTTCTAACACAATATTGAACAGTAATGGTGATAGTGGGCAACCTTGTTTCACCCCTGATCTTATTGGGAATGGTTCCAGTTTATCACCATTACATATGATGCTAGCTGATGTTTTTAAATAGATGCTACCGAATATTTTAAGGAAAAGTCCATTAATTCCTATACTCTCTAATGTTTTTAATAGGAATGGATGTTGGATTTTATCAAATGCTTTTTCTGCATCTATTGAGATTATCATATGTTTTTGTTAATTTGGTTATTAATATAGTCAATTATGTTAATAGTTTTCCTAATATTGAACCATCCCTGCATTCTTGGTATAAATCCAACTTGGTCATGGTGTATTATTCTGGGAATGATTTTCTGTAATCTCTTTGCTAATATTTTATTTAAGATTTTTGCATCAATATTCATTAAGGAGATTGGTCTATAATTTTCTTTCTCTGTTTTTGTTTTACCTGGTTTAGGTATCAGTACCATGTCTGTATCATAAAAGGAGTTTGGTAGGAGTCCTTCATTCCCTATTTTTTCAAATAGTTTATATAATATTGGAGTTAACTGTTCTTTAAATGTTTGATAGAATTCACATGTAAATCTATCTGGTCCTGGAGATTTTTTTCTTAGGGAGTTGATTAATGACTTGTTCTATTTCTTTTTCTGAAATTGGACTATTTAAGTAATTTATTTGTTCTTCTGTTAATCTGGGCAATCTATTTTTTTGTAGATATTCCTCCATTTCACTTAGGTTATCAAATTTATTGGCATACAGTTGGGCAAAGTAACTCCTGATTATTGCTCTAATTTCCTCTTCATTGGTGGAAAGTTCTCCCTTTTCATTTTTGAGACTAACAATTTGATTTTCCTCTTTCCTTTTTCTAATTAAATTAACTAGAGGTTTATCTATTCTGTTGGTTTTTTCATAAAACCAACTTTTAGTTTTATTTATTAATTCAATAGTTTTTTTACTTTCAATTTTACTAATCTCTCCTTTTATTTTTAGGATTTCAAGTTTGGCACTTGATTGGGGGTTTTTAATTTGTTCTTTCTCTAGCTTTTTTAGTTGCAAGCCCGATTCATTGATTTTCTCTTTTTCTATTTTATGCAAATAACCATCTAGAGATATAAAATTTCCCCTTATTACCTCTTTGGCTGTATCCCACAAATTTTGGTATGTTGTCTCATTATTGTCATTCTCTTGAATGAAATTAGTAATTGTGTCTGTAATTTCCTGTTTCACCCATTCATTCTTTAGGATAAAATTATTTAGTTTCCAATTGCTTTTTGGTCTATTTTCTCCTGGCCTTATATTGCATGTGATTTTTATTCCGTCATGATCTGAAAAATTCATTTATTATTTCTGCCTTCCTGCATATGATTTTGAGGTTTTTGTGTCCTAACACATGGTCAATTTTTGTATAAGTTCCATGGACTGCTGAGAAAAAAGTAAACTCCTTTCTGTCTCCATTTAATTTCCTCCAAAGATCTATCATACCTAACTTTTCTAACATTTTGTTTACCTCCTTAACTTCTTTCTTATTTATTTTGTTGTTTGATTTATCAAGTTCTGAGAGAGGGAGGTTGAGATCCCCCCATTATAGTTTTGCTGTCTATTTCTTCTTGCATCTCTCTGAACCTTTCCTCTAGGAATTTCCATGCTATACCACTTGGTGCATATATGTTTAGTATTGATATTGCTTCATCATCTATGGTACCCTTTAGGAAGATATAATTTCTTTCTTTGTCACTTTTAATGAAGTCTATCTTTGCTTTTACTTGGTCTGAGATCAGGATTGCTACCCCTGCTTTTTTTTGTTTACTTGAAGCATAATAGATTCTGCTTCAGCCTTTTACCTTCACCCTGTATGTATCTCTATGTTTTAGATGTGTTTCCTGTATACAACATATTGTTGGATTCTGGTTTTTAATCCAATCTGCTATCTGCTTCTGCTTTAAGGGAGAGTTCATTCCATTCACATTCACAGTTAAAATAACTAATTCTGTATTTCCTGCCATATTATTTACCCTAGCTTATGCTTTTCTCTTTCTTATCCCCTTTTCCTCCTCCCTACTATTTAGCTTTTGAAAACCCCTTCCCTCAAACAATCCTTCCCCTTTAGAGCCCCACCCACCCTTTCCCCCGCCCTTTCCCTCCTGATTACTTTTAAGTATGTCTATTATTCCCTCTGAGCCAAATCTGATGAGATGGAGATTAACCCAATGCTCATTCCCCTCCCTTTTCTCCCCTCAATCATTATAGGTTTTCTTTGCCTCTACATGTGATGTAATTTCCCTTATTTTACCTCCTTTTCCTCTTCTTCCAGTGTTATCCCTTTTCTACCTCTAATTTCTTTTTCAGTTTATCATATCATAAGATTCATAAAATCACAATAAACATATCATAATAATCATAAAATCACAGTAATCATATAATAATAATCATAAAATCACAGTAATCATATCATAATCATAATGTAATAATAGATTCATAAAATCAACCCTCATTCTATAAGTATCTATAACATGAATATAGTTCTCAAGAGTTTTTTTTTTCTTGTTACCTGTTTATGTTTCTCTTGTGTTCTGTGTTTGTAGATCAAATTTTTTGTTCAGTTCTGGTCTTTTCAGTAGAAATAGGTGAAATTCTCCTATATCATTGAATGACCATCTGCTTCCCTGGAAGATAATGCTCATTCTAGCTGTGTAACTTATTCTTGGCTGTAATCCAAGTTCCTTTGCCCTTCGGAATATCTGATTCCAGGCCCTTCGATCCTTCAAAGTAGAAGCTGCTAGGTCCTGTGTGATCCTAATTGTGGCTCCCTGATATTTAAATTGTTTCTTTCTGGCTTCTTGTAATATCTTTTCCTTGGTATGATAGTTCTGGAATTTAGCCACGATATTTCTGGGGGACTTAATTTTTGGGTTTCTTTCAGGAGGTGATCGGTGGATTGTTTCAAGGAGTATTTTGCCTTCTGGGTCTAAAATATCAGGGCAGTTTTCTTTTATGATTTCTTGGAAGATTGTGTCTAGGTTCTTTTTTTCATCATGGCTTTCAGGAAGCCCTATAATCCTTAGATTGTCTCTCCTAGATCTATTTTCCAGGTCAGTTGTTTTTTCCTAGGAGATATTTCATGTTTTTCTCTATCTTTTCATTTTTTTGTTTTTGTTCGACTGATTCTTGAAGTCTTGATGAGTCATTCATTCCCAATTGTTTGATTCTAATTTTTAATGTCTTATTTTCTTCAGTTACTGTTTTTAGTTCCTTTTGCAATTGACCAATTACATTTTTTTGTTCATTGCATTCTTTTCCCATTTTTTTTCTATTTTATTTTGCAGTGATCTCATTTCGTTTCCCCATGTTTCTTCTAACTCTCTTTTAAGATTTTTTATGCAATCTTCAAAGAAAGCCTTGTGACATGGAGACCAATTTATGTCTCTCTTTGGGGCTTTTTCTGGAGTTGCTTTACCTTTAGGGGCCTCAGGATTTGAGGTCTGTTCTTCCCTCTCTTCATAAAAGTTGTCTATGGTGAGAGCTCTTTTTGTTTTTTTATTCATTTTTTTAAAGGTGTGAGGTCTGTTTAGGGCAAAGGTGGGACAGCTGCTTTAATTTGCCCTGGGACAGTTCTGCTGATTGAGTTATTTCAGGAACTGGGCAGTTCTGCTGATTGAATTATGTCAGGTGCTGGGCAGTTCTGCTTTAGTTCACCCTGGGGTAGTTCTGCTGATTGAATTATTTCAGGTACTGGGCAGTTCTGCTGATTGAATTATTTCTGGTGCTGATTAGTCCTGCTGATTGATTGATCCACCCTAGGGTGCTGTGTAATGGCAGCTAGGTCCGATGCTCATCAGGGGTTCAGTGGTTCACAATCTATCCCCCTCAAAAGGCAGACCCTCCAAACCACCTGCCCACAATCAGGACAGATTGTTCCAAGAGGTTCGCAGAAGACTCCCAGGTGTGTGAAAAGCATAACGCTCCCACTCCTGTTCCGACTCCTGTTCCAGTTCCCTGCTCCAGCTCCCTGCCCCGTCTCCTTGCGCTGCAGTCTGGGTTCAGTAGACCACCCCCCTGCCCAATTAAAACAGACCTGTTTTGAGGTTCTTCCAGAGTATCTTCTTCTAGAATCGTGTTGTTCTGCAGATATTGTGGATTTTTTTGCTTCAGAATCAGTCTAGAGGCTTCATATGTTGTTGTTTTGAGGGGAGGTTAGAGGAGGTTACAGAGACTCCTGTCTGATCTCCGCCACCATGGCTCCACCCCCAAATTATTGCTTTTTTATAATATAGTTTTAGTTTTGATACAGCTAGGCTATCTTCCTTCTCATTTTTTTCTCATTAATTCCCTTGATGCTCGCTTTTTTTTCTTTGAGTTGATTTTTGTTATTTTTTGCAGCTTTGTAAAATAAATTTTGGCAGTTGAATATAGCCCCAAAAAAGTAAATTAATTTAGGCAAAATTGTCTTCATACCCATGAAGAATATATATTTTTCAATTTGTTTAGATGTGACTTTATTTATATGAAAAGTGTTTTGTAATTATGCTCAGATAGTTCCTAGGTTTGTCTAGACAGGTAGACTTTCAGTTAGTTTATATTGTCTATAGTTACCTTTAAATGGAATTTATATTTCTGTATCTTGCTGTTGACCTTTATTGGCAATATATAAATATGATGATTGTGGGGCTATTTTATATCCTGGAACTTTGATACAATTGTTATTTATCTTATGCAATTTTTCATTTGATTCTCTAGAGTTTCCTATGTATACAATCATATCATATGCAAATAGTGATTGTTTTGTTTTCTTGTTGCCTATTCTAGTCCTTTTAACTTATTTTTCTTGTCTTATTGCTAAAGCTAACATTTCTAGTACAATTTGAATAATAGTGCTGATACTGGGCAGCTTTGTTTCCCCCTTATCTTGCTGGTAATGCTTCTAGTGTATCCCCATAATATATAATGCTTGCTGATGGTTTTAGTTAGATATTCTTATCACGTTAAGGAAAAATCCATTTATTTCTATATTCTCTATTGTTTTTTGTTGGAAATTATACTGTATTTTGTCAAAAACTTTTTTGTCTCTTCTCTTGAGATAATCATATGATTTCTATTAGTTTTCTTAGGCCAAATTTGCTGATAGTTTTCCTAATATTGAACCAGTCCTATATTCCTGGTGTAAATCCCACCTAATCAGGGTGTATTATCCTGGTGATAAATTGTACTCTCTTTGCTAATATATTATTTGCACTGATGTTAATTAGGAAAATTGGTCTATGATTTTTTCCTCTGTTTTGGCTCTTTCCGATTTAGGATTTGGTTCCATATCGGTGTCATTAAAGAAATTTGATGGAGTCCTTCTTTGCCCATTTTTCCAAATAGTTTTGAAATTGTTTTGGAAATAATATTGAAATTAATTGTTCTTTAAAGTTTTGATAGAAGTTACTTGTGAATCCTTCTGGCCCTTGAGATTTATTTTTCCTTAGGGATTTTATTGATGGTTTAATTTCTTTGTCTAAAATGGGTTTTTTAAAAGAATTTTATTTCCTCCTCTGCATATCTGGGTAATTTATATAGTTAATATTCATCCATTCCACTTAGATTGTCAGGTTTATGAGCAAACAATTAAACAATATAGCTCCTAATTATTCTTTAATTTCCTCTTCATTGCTAATAAAATAAGCCTTTCCTTTCCTTTTTTCCCCTAAGGCAATTGGGATTAAGTGATTTAGCCAGGGTCACACAGCTAAGAAGTGTTAAGTGTATGAAGCCAGATTTGAACTCAGGTCATCCTGACTTCAGGGCTGGTGCTCAATCCACTGAGCCACCTAGCTGCCCCCTAGCCTTTTTGCCTTTGATATTGATAATTTAGTTTTCTTCTTTTTTAATCAAATTAAACAAACAAAGGTTTATTTGACTGTGTTCCTCACCCCCCCAACAAAATCAGCTCTTAGTTTTATTTATTACTGTAATAGATTTCTCACTTTCAGCTTTATTAAACCCTCTTCTGATTTTCCAAATTTCCAATTTGCTATTTAATTGGTTATTTTCCATTTTTTCCCTAGCCTTTTCAGTTAAGTACCCAATTCCTTGATCTCTTCTTTCTCTATTTTATTTATGTAAGCATTTAGAGGTGTAAAAATTTCCCCTAAGTATTGCTTTGGCTGAATCCCATAAGTTGTGGTATGTTGTCTCATTATTGTCATTTTTTGGACGAAATTATTAATTGTTTCTCTGATTTGTTGTTTGACCCATTCTTTCTTTAGGATTAAATTATTTAGGTTCCAATGAATTTTTAGCATATTTTTCCATGGCCCTTTATTTCATGTGATTTTTATTGCATTATTATCTGAGGAGGATGCATTTATTATTTATGTATTCTATTGTGAGGTTTTTATGACTAGATACGTGGTCAATTTTTATTATTAAAGCTTTTTATTTGCAAAACACATGCATGGGTAATTTTTTAACACTGACCCTTGCAAAGTCTTTTGTTCCAAATTTTTCTCTCCTTCACTCCACCCCCTCCCCTAGATGGAAGGTAGTCTAATACATGTTAATTATGCTAAAATATATGACAAATCAAATATATGTATACAGATTTATACAATTATCTTGCTGTACAAGAAAAATTGGATCTACAAGAAAAAAAACCTGAGAAAGAAAACAGTTTTTTGGTAGGTGTCATGTACTGCTGAACAAATGTTCCATTTTTTTCTATTCCCATTCCATTTTCTCCAGAGCTCTATCATATCTAGCTTTCCTAAAATTCTATTCATCTCTTTAACTTATTTTTGTTTCTTTATTATGAGATTATTTTGTTCTGTGGGGAAAGTTGAGGTCCCCCACTAGCATAATTTTGCTGTCTGTTTTTTCTAATAACTTATTTAACTTCTTTAAGAATTGGCATGCTTTAGATGTTTGCTTACATTGTGTTTCCTTTATCTGATATATCGTTTGTGTAGATAAGATTTTTCTTGCACACCAATGATAAGTTTGGAAATATGTATACATATATTCGATTTGCCAATATTTTAACATAATTAACATGTAGTGGATATCCTGCCATCTAGGGGAGGGGTGGGGAGTTGGGGGAAAAATTTGTAACGGAAAGCTATGTAAGGGTTATTGTTGAAGAATTACCCACACATATGTTATGCAAATAAAATAAAAATTTTTAAAAAAAAGAAAAAAAAAGAATTGGCATGCTTTACCATTTGGTTCATATTTGTTTAATGTGGATATTTCATTGCCTTTGGTACCTCTTAGCTAAATGTAGTTTCCTTTCTTTTCTCTTATAAGTTTTTGTATTTTTGCTTCTGCTTTGAGAATAGAATTCCTACTCTGGGTTTCTTGTTTTTGTTTTTAAACTTTAACTGAAGCATAATATTGTGTACTAGCCTTTTACCTTTACTCTGTATCTCTCTCTCTCTCTGCTTCTAATATATTTCTTTTATTGTAAGGTTCTACTTTTTAGTATACTCCACTGACTGCTTCCATTTTATGGGAGAGTTCATCCCATTCACATTCACAGTTATGATTTGATCTGTTCATTTACCCCCTAATACTTTTCTCTCTTCTTTCATCCTGACCTTCCTCACCAGTGTTTGTTTCTGACTACCTCCTACTGTCTATTATCAGTGCTCCCGTTTCCCTTTTCCCCCTTTCCTCTTCCACTTCACTATAAATTGAAATAAATTTCTATATCCAATTGAGTTATCTGTTTTTCCTTCTTTAAGCCAAATCCAATGAGGGTAAGGTTCAAACAAAGCTCACTCCCTGTCTTCTTTCCATTTAGTGTACTAGGCCTTTTGTACCTTTTTATGTGGTGTAATTTATCCTCTTCTGCTTTCCCCTCTCCTCTTCTCTTATACAATCCTTGTTTTCTCTTCTTAATTTTGTTTTTATGTTATGACATCAAAATCATTATATCTACACCCTCTGTCTATGTACATACCTTCTAATTGTCCTAAAAAGAGATAAAGTTCTCAAGAGTAACAATTATCTTTTTCCTATGTAAGGATGTAAATGGTTTAATTATGTTTTTAGCTTTTTTATTTTTTACATACTAATACCTTTTTAGTTTTCAAAATATATGCAAAGTTAGTTTTCAACATTCAACCTTCCAAAATCTTGTGTTCCAATTTTTTTTTTTCACTTCTCCTCACCGCCCTCCTTCCCTGGACAGTAAGTAATCTTGTGTAGGTTAAACATCTACAACTCTTCTAAACATTTTTCCACACTTTTCATGCTGCACAAGAAAAATCAGATTAAAATGGGAAAAAATGAGAAAGAAAAAAGCAAGCAAACAACAACAAAATGGTGAAAATATTCTATTGAAATCCATATTCAGTCCCCATAGTTCTCTCTCTGGATACAGATGGCTCTGTCCATCAAAGCTGATCATCACATAATCTTGTTGCTGTACACAATGTTCTCTTGCTTCTATTCACATTCCCTGCAGGCCTTTTTGAAGTCAGCCTGCTGATCTAAACAATTTAATCTTACTAAATCACATGGCTTTTTTTTCTTTCCTGTTCATTTTTTATGCTCCTATTGAATTTTGTATTTGAAAGTCATATTTTGTGTTTAGCTCTGTTCTTTTCATAAGGAAAGTTTGAAAGCTCCCTATTTCATTAAATGCCCAACTTTTCCCCTGAAAGATAATACCTTATTTTTTCTGGTAGTTGATTCTTTGTTGAAATCTAAACTTTTTTGCCTTCCAGAATATCATATTCCCTGCCCTTCAGCTCTGTAGTGTAGAAGCTACTAAGCCCTGTGCAACTATTGACTGTGTCTATTTGACATTTTAATTGTTTCTTTCTGATGGCTTGCAATACTTTTTACTTGACATAATCCATTATGTTTTGGAGTTTTTATTTTGGGATTTCTTTGAGGAGTTGATTAGTGGATTCTTTCAATGACTGTTTTACTCTGTGGTTCTAGGATATCAGAGCAGTTTTCTTTGATTTCTTTTTTTTATTAAAATTTTTTATTTGCAAAACATATGTATGGGTAATTCTTCAACATTGACCCTTACAAAGCTTTCTGTTACAAATTTTCCCCCCTAGTCCCCACCCCTCCCCTAGATGGCAGGAAGTCCAATGTATGTTAATTATGTTAAAATACTTGACAAATTGAATATATGTATACATATTTCCACACTTATCATTGTTGTGGAAGAAAAATAGTATCTACAAAAAACAACAATGCAAGCAAACATCAATAGAGAGCATGGAAATGTTATGTTGTATTCTACATTTCATATCCCTCTTTCTGGGTATATATGGCTTTTTTTCACTGAACAATTGGGACTGGTTTGAAACATCTCGTTGTTGAAGAGAGCCATTCTTTGATTTCTTGAAAGATGTTTTTCAGGTTCTTTTTTGACCATAGTTTTCAGGTAGTCCAATAATTTTAAAATTATCTCTCCTGAATCTATTTTCCACATTGGTTGTTTTTCTAACAACATAGTTTAGATTTATCTTGTAGTTTTTCATTCTTTTGGTATAGTTGGATGGATTCTTGATGTCTGATTGACTTATTAGCTTCCACTTGCCCAATCTAAATTTTAAGAAATTATGTTTAGTTAGTTTTTGTGTCACCTTTTCCATTTGGCCAATTCCACTTTTTTAGGTGGTATATATTATTCAGTAAATTTTTTTCTCATTTGGGTGATTGTATTTTTGAAGACTTGTTTTCTTCATTCTGTAGTTCTGCTTCCTTTTCCAGGCTGTTGCCTCTTCTTTTTCATAATTCTTCTTTGTAATTCTTATTTTCTCCCCAATTTTTCTTCTCCCTCTTTTACATGATTTTTAAATTTTTTTTGAGCTCTTCAAAAAAGGCTTTTTGGATTTGATACCAATTCATATTCCCCTTTGTGGTTTTGCATGTACACATTTCTACATTGTTGTCCTATTCTGAGTTGTGAGTTTTGATCTTCCCTTTAACCATAGTAGCTTTCTCCCTCCCTCTCCTCTCCTGTTCTACCTCTCTCACATACACACACTCACATCTTGTTTGTTGTCTACCCTCTTTAAATTGTGAGGTCCTTGAGTACAGGAACTTTTTTATTGAAGCTTTTTGTTTTCAAAATATATGGAAGGATAATTTTTCAGCATTGACCCTGGCAAAACGTTGTGTTCCAATTTCCCCCTTTCCTCCCACCCCCTCTCCTATGGCAGTAATCCAATATATGTTAAACATGGTAAAATATATATATGTAAATCCAATGTAGGCATAGATGTTTATACAATTATCTTGCTGCACAAGAAGAATCAGATCAAAAAGAAAGAAAATGAGAAAAAAAATTCTAGCAAACAACAAAAAGAAGTGAAAATGCTATTTTGTGATTTACACTTAGTTTCCACAGTCTGCTTTCTAGGTGTAGATAGTTCTCATCAGCACAAGATTATTGGAACTGGCCTGAATCATCTTAATGTTGAGTAGGGCCATGTCCATCAGAATTGATCGTTGTGTTATCTTACCATTGCCGTGTATAATGAAATCACACAGACACTTTTTTAAAAAAAAAATTTGAATCCCTAGTGGTTAGCACAGTGTCTTCAAGCGATAATGCTTGTTGACTTTTTCCTCCCTTACCTACCGCCTTGTTCAATAACATAACCCTATTCCCTCCTACTCCGCTGAGATAGTACTGCCAATGGTCTTCTCGTGAAGAAATTCAGTGTAATTTTTGAATCCTCTTGGATTTCCATTCAGTATACACTTGAACAGTCCATTGCTTTTTTTTTTTTTTTTGAAAATTAGGAATTCAATTTTATTTTATTTTAATTATTTATTTTTAATTAAAGCTTTTTATTTGTATAACATATGCATGGGTAGTTCCCCAGCATTGATCTTTACAAAGCCTTCCATTACAAATTTTACCCCCAGTCCCCTCCTCTCCCCTAGAGGGCAGGAAGTCCACTACATGTTAATAATGTTGAAATACTTGACAAGTTATGCAAGAAAAATCCTATCTACCGGAAAAAAAAAAGAAAATCAGAGAAAGGCAACACAATGCAAGCAAACATCAATAGAGAACATGAAAATGTTACGTTGTTGTCCATATTTCATATCCCTCTCTCTGTGTGTATATGGTTTTCTTCAGTGAACGATTGGAACTGGTTTGAGACAATTCTTTGTACAGAGAGAGCCACGTCCGTTAGAATTGGTCATCATGTAATACTGTTGTTGCTGTGTATAATGATCTCCTGGTTCTGCTTATCTCACTCAGCATCAGTTCATGCAAGTCCCTCCAGGCCTGTCTGAAACCCTCCTGCTGGTTGTTTCTTACAGAAAAATAATATTCCATAACATTCATATACCATAATTTATAAAGCCACTCTCCAATTTATGGGCATCCATTCAGTTTCCAGTTTCTAGCCACTACAAAAAGGGCTGCCACAAACATTCTTGCACATGTGGGTCCCTTTCCCTCCTCTAAGATCTCTTTGGGATATAGGCCCAGTAGAAACACTGCTGGGTCAAAGGGTATGCACAGTTTGATAAGTTTTTGAGTGTAGCTCCAAATTGCTCTCCAGAATGTTTAGATCCGTTCACAGTTCCACCAACAATGTATCAGTGTCCCAGTTTTTCCACGTCCCCTCCAACATTCATCATTACCTTTTCCTGTCATTTTACCCAATCTGACAGGTGTGTGGTGGTACCTCAGAGTGGTCTTAATTTCCATATCTCTGATCAATAGTGATTTGGAACAATTTTTCATATGACTAGAGATGGTTTTAATTTCATCATCTGAAAATTGTCTGTTCATATCCCTTGCCCACTTATCTATTGAAGGGTGGCTTGAATTTATTTTTTATTAAAGCTTTTTATTTGTATAACATATATATGGGTAGTTCCCCAACATTGATCTTTACAAAGCTTTCTATTACAAATTTTACCCCCAGTCCCCTCCCCTCCCCTAGATGGCAGGAAGTCCACTACATGTTAATAATGTTGAAATGCTTGAGAAGTTATGCAAGAAAAATCCTATCTACCAGAAAAAAAATGAATCAGAGAAAGGCAACACAATGCAAGCAAATGTCAATAGAGATCATGAAAATGTTATATTGTGGTCCATCTTTCATTTCCCTCTCTCTGGGTGTATAAGGTTTTCTTCAGTGAACAATTGGAACTGGTTTGAGACAATTCTTTGTTGCAGAGAGCCACGTCCATCAGAATTGATCATCATGTAATACTGTTGTTGCTGTGTATGATCATCTCCTGGTTCTGCTCATTTCACTCAGCATCAGTTCATGCAAGTCCCTCCAGGCCTCTCTGAAATCATCCCGCTGGTCGTTTCTTACAGAGCAATAATATTCCATAACATTCATATACCATAATTTATTCAGCCACATTCCAAGTGATGGGCATCCCTTCAGTTTCCAGTTTCTAGCCACTACAAAAAGGGCTGCCACAAACATTCTTGCACAGGTGGGTCCCTTTCCCTCCTCTAAGATCTCTTTGGGATATAAGCCCAGTAGAAACACTGCTGGATCAAAGGGTATGCACAGTTTGACAACTTTTTGAGCATAGCTTCAAATTGCTCTCCAGAATGGTTGGATCCATTCACAGCTCCACCAACAATACATCAGTGTCCCAGTTTTCCCACATCCTCTCCAACATTCATCGTTATCTTTTCTTGTCATTTTAGCCAATCTGACAGGTGTGTAGTGGTACCTCAGAGTTGTCTTAATTTGCATTTCTCTGATCAATAGTGATTTGGAGCAACTTTTCATATGACTAGAGATGGTTTTAATTTCATCATCAGAAAATTGTCTGTTCATATCCCTTGACCACTTATCTATTGAAGAGTGGCTTGAATTCTTATATATATGAGACAATTCTCTATATATTTTAGAAATGAGGCCTTTATCAGAACCATTAAATGTAAAGATGATTTCCCAATTTGATGCTTCCCTCCTAATCTTGTCTGCATTAGTTTTGTTTGTACAGAAACTCTTTAACTTAATATAATCAAAATTATCTATCTGGTGTTCAATTAGGAGTTCCAGATCTTCTTTGGACAGAAATTTATTCCATCTCCACAGGTCTGAGAGGTAAAATATTATTATGTTCCTCCAATTTGCTTACAAAATCACTCTTTATATCTAGATCTTGAACCCATTTAGATCTTATCTTGGTATGTGGTGTTAGGTATGGGTCAAGCCCTAATTTCTTCCATACTAGTTTCCAATTTTCCCAGCAGTTTTTGCCAAATAGTGAGTACTTATCCCAAAAGCTGGGGTCTTTGGGTTTATCAAACACTAAATTGTTAAGGTTATTGCCTAGATTGTCCTGATAATCTATCCTATGCCACTGATCAACTGCTCTATTTCTTAGCCAGTACCAAATGGTTTTGATGATCGCTGCCTTATAATATAATTTTAGATCTGGTACAGCAAGGCTACCTTCACCTGCCTTTTTTTTTTCATTAATCCCCTTGAAATCCTTGACCTTTTGTTCTTCCAAATGAACTTTGCTACTATTTTTTCTAGATCTGTAAAATAATTTCTTGGGAGTTTGATTGGTATGGCACTAAATAAGTA
>JAJPUD010015165.1:2011-38348 GCA_023553655.1 Myrmecobius fasciatus
CTCTCTCTCTCTCTCTCTCTCTCTCTCTCTCTCTCTCTCTCTGCATATGTGTGTGCCCAGAATTTAGCAAAGGATAAGCAGAGGCAATTATCCAAGTAAGATATCTTTTATTAGCAGGGGCATATAATCCAATAAGAGTAGGGTCTTACTGACTTGCCTCCATTTTGTACCAAAAGACCAGGAATGAGAACTAGCTGGAGTTTTTATTCCTAGGTGTTTCTCCTTTTTGATGGACTTGGCCACAGCATATTATTGGTAACTAGTCTCACAATTCCAGTTGGTGGACATTTTAATGAGGTGGTGAGCCAAGAGTTTACAGCTCTTCTTCTCTCTTTCTCCCTCCATCATTACTGAGAAAGAATGACTATGCTTTAAGTGGGCAGATCTCTACCACTTCACTACAGCTGGGGAAAATGACTTTTAAATGTGGATGATCTGTTTTCTTCTGCCCTTAATGTTATCTGGTTTATGAAATCTAGCTAAATGATTGAAAATGAAACATACTTTCCCCTATAATCTGCAATATTTGTCAACAAATAAAATCCTATAAAAAGAATTTCTAAGAACAGTTCAGGCAAGAATGACCTTGTTTATTAAAAATTTAAAAAAACATTCTTAACTATACTCCTTCAATTTGTTCTTGAATAGATTTTAGAAGCACAGAAAGTAGGAAAATTATTTTTCCCAGATTCACCAACAATCTCTGGGGTTCATCTTTGTTCACAACAATATTCTAGAGATAAATAACACTCTCTCCTGGTTTTAGCAGTAAAAGAAATGGTTATTGTTCCACTTTCCCAAGTGTTGAGAAGAAGGATGACTCAGGTGCAGTATCTTGATGTCATAACCATATAGGTATATTGGATGCTTGTAATTGAAATACACTTCTTAGTATACATTTTTGATGTCTATTATACTTTGTTATCTAAATGTGATGAATGCTTATTTTATGAGTAAAAATGGCTAGGAAAAAGGAGACTTCAGGACGACTGAATTCTTGAATTCTTGATTATTACTGGACTCGGAAAGGTTGTTGGTTTTGGGTTTTTTTTTTTATAGAAAGTGCCTCAGGACCTGTTCCATTCTCTCAATTACAAAGAAAATTTAAGGATCTGAAAATCAGGATTTGAAGTTCCAAATATAAGTGGATAATGAGCTCCACATTAAGTTGGTTAACAAAGATAACACTTCTGTTTGTGTACAGGTGGGATGTTGTGAACAGGGCAAATTTTACCCAGTGACATTTGATATACTTTTCAAAGTAAAAAAGATACCAAAGGAACTGTGGCAATGAGAAGCTTATGAGACTAGACACTGGAAAAAAGAGAATAGACAGGGAAAACAATATGAATCATGATATTGACTAAGACTTTATGAATAAATTTATAATTTCTAAGTAAAATGCCCTTCTGTGCTCAGAGACTTCCCAATTGATTAAAAGCTTAAAAAAGGGTGGGGGGAAGCTAGATGCTTTTCAAATCTTGTCAGGTTTTTTTTTTTAATTGATATATACACATATGCAGACAAAACTTTGGAATTTAATAAGTCCTCTGGGATAGACAAAAGTCATTAAAAAAGTATTCCTTTGGAAGAAATATCAGCAAGAAAGCACTAGAGCCAGATGGTTAAGCATGAGTTTTCTCAAGTATTCCATAATAAACTATATCCAATTTTAAATGAGATATGCAAACATACTCTAAAGCAATCTTATATTAATATAGAAAAATTCTTCTTCTTTGAAAAGGAAACAAAAATGCCAAGAACACCCCAAATAAATTTATCTTGCAATTTAATATTGTTAGTAAACCCCAAATTAACCTTTCTAAGATTAAACATGTAAATACACACACATAAACATACACTATACTTAAGCTTGCTTATTTTACTTGCTTATATAACTTTTTGGTTCAAAAGGTATTTATTCTTTTCTTTAAAAATTGAGTGACATTGACAGAAGTGAAAATCAGATTAAACTTTTAGGTTTAATAATTAATAATTCAGATAGGAAATGGAGAAAATGTCATTAAATTTTAAAAATGAAAAGCTTGTGAATCCTAATTTACCCTATTTTGACTAAATATACATGCACAGATAATTTTGAAAACCTAGTTCTAAGAAACCACTCTTTTCTGAGCATTGATGCAATTGTGTGTGTGTGTGTGTGTGTGTGTGTGTGTGTGTGTTTGTGTGTGTGTGTTGTGAAGTTGTTAGGAGCCTGAAAAATTCAGTATACTCCTATTCACTGGAAGATAATATTACTGTTCAGCTCATGAGACTTCTTTGTGAGTTCTAAGCTGTGGGCCTTTTTCATTACTTGATATTGGACTCTATCATCTATTCTAGCATACTTATATTCATTATCCCTTCCACCTGCTTTTGCACAGAAATCATTAAATACAATGGTATATTGACAGTTTGGAAGACCATTTTAAGTTATTTATGAAATTTCTAATCATTATTCTCTTCCAAAGTTACTTGTTCAAAAGTCACAATTAGGTTCATAGTGACTAGTCTGCTTATACTCATCAAAATTAATACAAGACAAGATCACCATATGTTCCTTTAACTGATTTTCCTTATATCTGGAAAATGATTAAATCCCATGCCAGCTACTGCTGTCCCAGCTTTGGTATTCACCCAGATCCCCTAGTTCTTTCCTGGAGATTATTGGTAATAACCTCCTTGATTGGTAAGAATTCACTACATCTAATCAGTTCAGGCTAACCCACTATTCTTATGTCCATATTCTGCTGCTGCAATAATTGTCCTATGAGAATGTCAGCTCCTTCAGAGCAAAGTCTGTCTTCCTTTTTGTATCTGTATTTTGAGTGTTTACAATAGAGCCTGGCACATAAGAAATATTTAATAAATGCATTTTTTTTCTTTTGTTCATCTTATCAAGAAAAAAGCATGAACTATCCATTCATTTAGCTACAAATTTTTATGGTTTCTTGTTTTATTTGAGCAATGATGCTGCTTTGTAAAGTTTTTTTTTTTCATTTGTGAAAGAAGGGATTTGGACTAAATATGGACTTTGTGGCTCTTTCCAGAAATACATCTTTGATCCTCCAATATGGTCAACTGCCACAAGGAGTGTATTAAGTCATTGATCATTAGACTAAGAGTGCACATACTTATTAACAATTAAATTAATGTTTCAAGTAATTTGTGATTCTTAGCACCCTCCTTATTCATAAGAAGTGCATCCATTAGCTACATGCATTTTTGTCCATTGGATGTATAGCTTTGGTTGATGTAATTGTTTGTCTTTTGCTACTCTTTGGCAATTAATTCAAGCCACAACCGCTCAAAGCTTTTGGATTTGGTTTGAACCTGCCAGATCTTATGCTTTCATGACTAAACTTATCTCCATGCCATGTAGAGAAATGATGGAGGTTTTGTTTGGCTAGAATGAGAGATACAGAAAATATTTTAGGCTGCATTTATTAGCAATGCAAGAATGAAATGAATAATACTGAATCAATTTGTGGAAGAACAAATTGGTGCATGAAGGTATGGATGATAATATTTAAACCAAAATTGATGCTTGAGAAAATGTTTCATAAAAACTCATAGTATGAAATAGAAATGTTTCATAAAAATGTGTTGTTCTCTTCTTAAGGGAGACTTTTCAGCTAAAGGAATTTTTTAGATCTTTGTGAGGATATAGTTTATTTCTATGGATTCTAAACATTGTTAGGATCAGATTTGGGATTAGCTAGTCCACAGAAATAACCTTATCTAACTGACAGATATCTGCTAGGTACCTTGACTTAGAACTGTACAATAAGATTGCTTAACTTAGACAAAACCCCGTTGTTAGACTACATGAGGAAAGATGTATTATAGCTAGAAGAGTTCTTAAGAGATCATACAGTCCAATTTCCTCATCTTATAGATGGACAAATGGGAGATGAGAACAATGAATTGATTTATCCAACATCACAAAGGAGTTAGCACCATGACTGTAACCTCCACTTTGAATAAAGTCATAGAACTACCTTTTCTTCTCTCTTGCCTGCGCTTCCTCTGAGCTAAAATTGGTCATTAGGGTTAGCTGATATTCTATTTCCCATTTCAATGTTTATGTTTTTTCCTTTACACTACTGTAGTCAATATTCACACTATTTTCTGGTTCTGTTTCATGCACTTTGCATCAGTAAATCCATGTAAATCACCCACAATGAATTTTTAGATAGTTTTTTAACTTGATTATTTTTATGAATATTAATCCATAATACATTTCCATTTGCTAATCAATCAATAAATATTTATTATGTGCTAAGCACTTAGGGTACAATAAAAGGCAAAAAGTTCCTTGCCCTCAAGGAACTCACAATATAATGAAATGGAGAATATGTAAACAAATATATTCAAAGAAAATCTATATCAGATAGAGAGGAAATAATTGAGTGGGAAGCTACTAGAATTAAGCTGGGTTACAAAAGGCTTCCTGTTGAACATCAAATTTTTTTAGGATTTAAAGGAAGCCACGATAGCAGAAGAGGGAGATAAAAAGGGAGAGCATTCCAAGTCCCAGGGGAGAATTAGAGAAAATTTCAGAAGCTGAGAGATGGACTCTCTTGTCAGGTTATGTTAGAACAAAATATTATCAAGTTTTTTGAAAAATGGGAAGAGAGAAATAGACCGTCAGAGAGATAAAGAGAGACAGAGACAGAAAAGCAATAAGATAATTTTTTAAAAAGATAAATAACACTAGCTCCTTCACTAAAAATTTCCTCTCTTTTGCCTCATCATGCTGAACAGATATCCTTAAGTACTTGAGGATATCCCATGAGAACACCAATTTGAGCAAGTGCTACCCATCTGAAAATGCTTTCAGTATGGCCTAGTGATGGCCTATAATGATAATAGTATTATAGTATATTATGAAAATATTTGTTTATTCCATAAATTAAAAATAATAATTATAAAAGAAGTAATATTTTACTGAAGTTGTTCTGTGAACCACTGCTATGAGCATTCTATATGGCAGTGCCAAATGCTATAATCAACCTATATAATGAACTCAAATAGAAATGGGGCCACTAAACCAAACATAAGGATTCTTGCTGGCCACATAGTAACTTAGAATATCACATGTTAACATTAACTATGTTTTATTGCATTTTAAAAATACAGTTAATTCATATATTTGTAAATTGCAAATATTTCCCAGCTACATTTTTATTTGGCTCTGGCTGTACTTACAGTGTCATGAGCAGCATGTGGTCTGTAGGCTGTACTTGATACCTCTGTTCCACCATTTTGATTCTAATCAATACCTTCTCTAACTACAATCCCTCCAATATTCTGAAAGCTTCCATCTGGTTCCTTTCAAGGCTGTCCATCTGTTGTCTCTTACTATTGCTAATCATCTTTATAGCTAGCATTTACATGCTTAAAAGTTGGCAAAGCACTCTACCAATACCGTCTCATTTTATCCTCACAACAACCCTGCAAGGTTATGTCTATTGCTATGCAGTCCTCATAAAAAAAGAGGAGGAAACCGAGGTAGAGATTAAAGCACTTATCCAAGGTCACAAGCTACTAAGGGTCAATGGACAGTTTGTTTTTTTTTTTAATTTAAGTCTTCTTGACCCCAAGGCTCATCCACATCATACTTTGTTCATGACATCAGATAGCCTGTGGTTACCCAGTAATTCACCCCACTTCTTTTTCTGATGATACACATTCTTGCTATATTTATTTTATACTGCTTTGTTGTTGTTGTTCATTGTTTCAGTCATGACCAACTCTTGTGACCCCGTTTGGGATTTTCTTGGCAGAGATAAGGCAATTATTTGTCATTTCCCTCCATAGCTTATTTTACAGATGAGGAAATTGAAACAAACAGGACTAAGTGACTCCTCCAGGGTCACACAGCTAGAAAGCATCTGAGGCTTGTTTTGAAATTCAAGTCTTCCGGACTCCACACCTGGGACGCTATCTATGGTGCTACCTAGCTGTCCTATGCTCCTTCTCATATGCCAGTTAATAGTACTGTTGGTAAGTACATCCTTTACATATATATGTCCCAAAGGTCCTAAAAGGGAAACACAAAACAAATACAAATTTCAAACAGCCCAATTCTCTTCACTCTCTATGATTTCTGGATCCATGGTTTGGACCCCACCACCACCATCCTTTCATCATCATCAAAGTTAACTTTTATATAGCACTGCTATGTTCCAAGCACAGTGCCAAGTGCTTTACAAACTAATATCTCATTTTATCCTCAAAATCCTGAGAGATAGGTCCTATTGCTATCCTTATTTTACAAATGAGAAAATTGAGGCACAAGAGGTTAATTTGCCCAAGGTCATATCTACTGTACCATGAAGCTATATTAGCCTGACATTTTTCAAGGCAACACATATAAGAAACCCATGGGTTCTCTTTCTAGCACAGAATTCAATATTTGGAATAATTTTATTGTGTGCATAATGAGAAAAAATCTTCCCTGTGAAACATGACAGACAAGGACTCACATGAATTGAGTTGAATGTTACTTCTGTCAGGAGGACTTGAGACTGAAGGAGAGATGGAACTTGAAGAAGCCTTAGGGAGTTCAGTTTAGATTCAAATAATAGCAAAAAAAGAAATCCCAAGGAAAACATTAAGAAGATGAGGAATTAGTCCACAAAGAGGTATTTTGTCAAACCTACATAAAGAATTAGGGTACATATTAACAGAGACGGGAAAATTAAAGGATTGTCACTAATTTATAAAGCAGAACAGTAATTAAAACCTGGAAGGAATATGGTGGGAATGACTTCAGTTATTTATTTAATGATATCTCTTGAACTACTAATGGGGCCATTTGCCTCATTTCAGAAATAATTGTTTCAGTGGCTACTGTACAAGATTATAAATGCCTCAAATTAGGAAAAGCTAGAGAAAATGGTCACTGGGGGATTGTAGTAAAATAAGAAAATGGTGAATATAGTGGCATTTAAAATATACACATTTATGCATTGCAATTCTATCACCATCAGGAAAAACTAGAATGGAAAAAATGCAAATTAAATTTTATGAAAGAAATCTGAATCTGAAGTCATTGAAAAAGCAGCAGCAGGAGTTTACTTCCTACCTCACTCTCAGGCTCAGGCTGTACTTTCTCCAAACAGCTGGTTTAGTCATTTTGTGGGAATTTACCTGTCAATTAAATCAGACAACTGCCCAATTCAGGGAACAATTGTCCTGACTAGTGGCTTGGACTCAAGAGAAGGGAATGGGATTTGTTCCACTTGTGACCTCATTTCTGTGACTTCCCAGGCTCTCATAGTTGAAGTGAGTTGCCATTGTGGCAATGAACTGACATGATAAATTGATTTTGCATCAGGAGTCCTATAGACACTGTATCAAAACATGCAATTAGTGGCAAAGGGTAACCTTCACTGTGGTCATGTCTCATACTCAGCTGTGACAAAGACACAGGTGTCCTGATTTATTGTGTTGGTCCTATGAGAAACAATACCAAGACCTGTGGATGGATCTCTACTATTTGCAGGATTATAGATATGTTTTACAATTAAGGGGTAAGGAGGGACTATTCCACCCAACTGCTTATTAATCAATATTTATTAAACAATTACTATGTGCCAGACACTTTTATGCAATGGAGATACATTAAGAGGCAAAAAATAAAATCTGCCTGCAAGAAGCTTACAATCTGATGATTATAAGTAAACTTTATAACTGTTCTCATCATGGAAACTGATACATGGAAAATATTTCATTCACCTTTAGATATACTGCCTTATACATCATGGGCACTTAGTAAAGGCTTCTTGATTCAAATTGATTTGAAGTGAAACTTCCTGAGCCTTGGCTTCTTCATCAGTTAAATGAGGATATTATAGTAGCCTCATTGAATAAATGAGGACTCCAGACATTAGTGTGCAATGAGTTTTGGCTAAATGTACCCTAAATTGTGTGAAATCACACACAATGCAAATTCAAGTCATTATTCAAGATTAGAAATATCATTTACTGATGATTCCTTTTGAAGGATTTTAAAGTAACTGTTTAACTTAACATGCACTAAATCAAGATGTTATAATTTCAGAAACATTACATATTTATCTTAATGTCTCAGATTCTATTTTAAATAAATATGCTGTTTTGCTCATATTACATATAATCTAATTATATGGAACCGAGACATATTAAAATGAACATGATCATCTATCGCTTCAAGTAGGTGATTCTTTATCAGAAAGGGTAATACTATACTATAGACAAAATGTTTTAAAGCCACATGATTGGATGATCTCTAAAGTTACTTCCAACTCTCAATTTTGTTCTCATTTGACAGCTATTGAAGCTAACATCATAGATAGTGTTTTTTGCTGACACTTTTTTGTTCTCTCAGTACTGTGTGCTATTCTCACCATCTTTGCTTCTTCCCTTTTCTACTTGAAGTCCATTCTGGGATAGTAAGTTTTATTATTGTGCTCCATTTGAACATAAGCTTCCTGAGTGCAGGAACTGTCTTGCTTGTTCATATTTATATTCCTGTGCTTAGCAAAACATCTGGCACATAGTGCTTAAAAATGCTCAATTATCTGTTTATCTATCTATCTATCTATCTATCTATCTATCTATCTATCTATCTGTCTATCGATCTATTGATCTATCTATCGATCTATCTATCCAGCCATCCCTCTGTCTATTTAGTTAGCTATCTTCCTAGCTATTTCATCTATCATCTAGAGGACTTCTATGCAATTCCCCTAAATATACATTTATTAGGCTTCTGTTAAGTTTGAGATTTTGAAGATAACCAAGATCCCACAAAACTGTACTCACTCTCAAGGGACTCCCATTCTTCTGTAATTCCTCCCTTAATGTTATGTAGCTAGGTAGTGTCACAGTTAAAGTTAAGACTGGTCTTTTGAATCATAGCATCAATGAACCTCAGAGGCCCTCTAGTCCAATTGTCTCATTTTATAGATGAGGAAACTGAGGTCCATGGAGATTACGTGAATTGCTCAAATGCTCAATCAGAATCAGAGGAGGATTTGAACTCAGATTATCTAACTCTTTAGCCAAGGCTCATTTTTACTATACCAGGATGTCTCTACCCTGTCAAGTGATCTTTTCTGTTAGGGAATAGATTATCCTCTCAAAGGATTTTTCTCAGTGAATAGGCATATATTTTTCAATATGTACATTTATAAATATCTAAATGCTTGTAAATATAAAATGGCTAGGTAGATCTTCTGAATGTCTTCTTGTAATGTATAAGCAACCAGTGACTCTGGTCTTATGTTATTTTATTATTTATATATTTATATGTTGTTTCTGCCTAGTGAAATTTAAATGCTTTGAGGGCAAAGGCTGTTTACATTTTTGTATCTATGTCTCCAGTGCCTAACCTAAGACCTGGAACATAAAAAAGCACTTTCAGCCATGTCTCTTTGGGGTTTTTATGATAGAGATGCTGGAGTGGTTTGCTGCTTCCTTCTACAACTCATTTTACAGATGAGAAAACTGAGGTAAAAAGTGGTTAGGTGACTTACTGAGGGTCACCCAGCTAGTATGTGTCTGAGGCCAGATGTGAACTCAGGAATATGAATCTTTCTGATTGCTCTATCCAAAACTTCTTAAAGTGTTGGGTGACAACTTCATATGTGACCATGTAACTTAATGTGGGTATCATGAAATTATGATTTTATAGCAGTAAATGGGTTTGTATGTATGTATTAATTATGAGCAGAAAGAGTTTAAGAAGCCTTGGTTTATTCATTACTAGCTGCCCATAATAAGTGATATTAAATACAGCTTCTGGGGGAAATACAGCAGTTATCCTGCGGTCCCTTGACCTTAGAGTGCTGTTTGTTACTTTAACAATTTGTTTGTCAATGATTCTAAGTCTCCTGGCCTTAAATTAGTCCTTCAAACATTGCTGACTATCAAATAGATAATCTATTGGTCAGTGATAACCAAGTTTCTGAGACAATAGTGAACAGGCTACTCTTTAAGTCTACCTGTAAGTCATAAAATTAACAAATAAGTAACATGAAACTCTGATCTCTCTAAATTTGTCCTATAATTTTTTCTGCTTTCTCCTGGTTCTTTGCTAACTCCTTTTGGAACTTAAGCCACTTCAATTGTCTTCAATTGTACAATTACAATAAACTTTGCCTCGACTTGGAGATGGGTTCAAGACTGCAAATTCTTTTGAGATACCTTATAATGCTGGTCTGAAAAGCCAAACTTTTGGGGTCTCCTTTGCTTAATAAATATCTAATGAATTAAATTGAAATCACCAGGCACCACAGTTGCATATTTTGGGGGGTTACTTGGCCCAAGTGGCTGGAAAACCAAGCAGACTGGTTATCAGGACCACCAGAGGGGGAGGGCAAGTCTCAGGAAGAAGTTCAAGGATCAGGACAAATTTCACTGCATCTTCCTTCCCCTCTAGGCCTTTTCAGCTTCTTCTGTTCCAGTGTTGACATACTTTACCATTTGTATACAAATAAAACCTGATTAAATTGTCCTGTAAGGGCAAAATTGGAGAGGAAAATGGAAGATGCCACCCCCAAAGCAAATTCATTGTGAGAGGAAGAGGTAGAAGGATGGGGGGCGGTGGGATAAGGATGGAAAGCATGTTATAGATAGTGGGCCCAAGGGGTGCCTTGTCTATTTTATTTATACAAGTATTGATTGTTGCTGATGATTGTTTTTGTTGTTTAAAGCAGGAGCTGAGGGGAGGGGGCTGCTCCAACTTCTAGCACTAGCCAGGAGATAACAGAAACAGAATCACAGGGCAGAAGATCATGTTTCTCATTCTGGTGTTTGGTAAACAATAAAACATTCCACAATACAACAGGAGATTTTATATCAAAACTTTATTAAACAAAAAATGCACCATTGGAATACCATTTCTATAAAAAATGAATATGAGACTGCTCTACAGTGCATTACAAAACCCCCTTTTCTTCATGTAGTAGTATACAAGATTGTGTGTAGAAACAGTCATTTATTTTTAAACTGTAAGCAAGTTTCTTTTCTCGTAGAACAAGATTTACACTTCAATATTGCAATTACTAGTCTAATTTGGTTAACAATGCTAGAGTTTGACAATTTAAAGAAACTGTTTATAGGCTCAAAATACCCTATTTTTAAGGTGTTTTGTAACAACGAGAATTTTTCCCCCACTAAGGCTAGTTAAAGCTGTAGTATACCCATTTCTACCAGAAAAAAACTTACCACTAGCACACTAACAATTGGTTTGAACTACACATTGCAAAGCTCTTTGAGTGAATGCCTCGCATTGATTTTAACAAATGCTGTAATAACCTTTCAGTTTGTCTTAACCCCATTTTGATTTGACCTATTGGGGGAAAGATTGACACTTTAATAAGATGGCTTTGCCTGGGGCATCCTCATACTCAGGTGGGAATCACACTGCTAGGTCCCAGGAGAGCTTGCTGAGATATGGAACACTGCAGCTTTAACAGCCCGATCTAGGTGTCCAACCAGATATTCCTTTTTTTTTTTATCATAAATTATCCAAAAAGAAGATCACTCTAAATAATAAATTAAATATTACTTATAAAAAGTACACCCCTCCCCACCCTCCCACCCCCAAACAAGGTGACAATTCACAAAGGTCAGAATTGTCAGCTCTACCTTACAATAATAAAAACAACCTTGCTCCTTCTCCTTTTCTTCCTCCTCCTCCTCCTCCTCCTTCTCCCCCCCAACATTGCTTGCTTGCATTTGAAAGTACATGTACAGCATACAGTGAGATCCATCAGCCCCATGACATTTTGCTCATGACATTAGGCTGCCTGTGGTTGCTGCTCTCCAGTCCAGCCAAAAGTAAAATGAAACAAAATGAAATGACAATGCTTAAATGAACGGTTTCTACTGAGAGCAAGGGGAGAGAAAGCCTTCAGAGAGCACTCGCAGAAGTCGGACCTAGCAAATATTCGTCACCAGAGATGGAGACATAAGAGATCCCGGAATGGAAGTAATAATATTGAATTGCTTTTTTGAGCATGGGCTTTGTCTCCTGTATAGCTTCACTCAGCACAGAATACCTGGGCACTCCATTTCAGAAGCAATACCTTTTGAAATTGAATATTTGGATAACAAAGTATTTTGATCCATGGATACAAGTGCTTTGGGATGCAATGGAATATGACAGCACTGGGTGCCCTACCTGTGACTTTCCAAAGTATTACATTTGAGACTTTAATATTGGACTCAATGGATGAAAGGTTTCCAGTGTAATATAAAAGTCACTTCTGAAAGTCACCGTAGTAATACCAACTGTAAATAGCTATGCGGCACATTGTTCCAGAAATGACAACAAAGGAACTCTTGTGCAGATTTGATTTCATAAACTGCTTTGGGTCTCTGCTATTTTGTGAGCTCTCTCTAGCACTGGCATAAGTAGGCAGAGGCAGAATACTAATCTGGGCATCTCAGTAATGGGGAATTCATGATATGATTTAGGACAAAAGCAGGGGGCTAGACCCAGCTCCGTATCTGTTTGGAAGCTCATGAAGGTTGATTTTTGTTGTAAAAAAAACTAAAAAGGAAAAAAATGCAAAAACATATGGACACAGCTGTGAGGCTATGCACTGTCTTTGTTTTCCTGACTTGTTCATAAAGTATAAGCAGACACACTTCAGGGAATGTTAAGTCTGGACTACTTTTTCATTCAGGCAGGACTTGGGAGGCAGTCTGGTTTTCTGGGAATTGCAATCCAGTTGCCATCTGAAAACTCCTCTACTAAGTTATAGCAAGATTTTTGGAAGCTCATTCAGTTGAATCCAACCTAATGAGCCAATATCAAGAATAAGCTGTAGTAGTTTCCTGGGCAGGCTCAGTGGATCCCCTGTAGTGGGGGTCCTTGATTGGCAAAGCAAGAACCAATCTCTATGGTCCTGGATATTGACCATGAATTCTGAGCTCAAACTAAGTGGTTATTGTCATGAAGTTAAAAATTCCATTTGTTTCCACCTGGGCAAGCCACCAAATAGCCCACTAATATGAATTACAATTTACTCAAAGGAACTAGCAGATTCCCTTCCCACCACAAGACAATATACCATTGTAATTCACCTCTTAGGATCCTAAACTGGCCTGTTTTCCTCAAATTTATTAGGGATTAAAATTATGGTGCATTAGTGATTATTTGTTACTTAAAAGATGAAGTACTTTAAATATGTCAGTAACATGTTTCTGTTACATGAACAGATATATTACAATTTGGTAATTATTGAATGTATGTTACAAAGAACTATTTAACTTTTGGCTACCGTACCACTGAAATGTACTTTACTCATTTTGAGCCCTCTATATTTGCTTTTTTCCAAGAAATAGAAGTTTCTTGGGAAAAACTTTCCTATCTGTTTAAAAAAAAAAAAGAAAGGAAAATATTTTCTCTCCTCAGAAATAGGTGGTTGCCTGATAGTTTGGCTTCTGTGAATGTGAGGTCAGAGGGCACATTGCCAAGTTGTATTTAAATCCCAGTGCTGGCGTATCTGGTTTAGCTGTCAAGTGGAACCCTATGGGATTCAGAGATTTATGAGTTTAAAAAATCTGACACTGCTAAACTCAACTGGGAGCTGGAGCAAAACAGAGGTCACTTCCACCATTCACAGGTTATTTCTTGTCAAGAGATTAGGGGACTGGGAAAATTAAAGAGTTACCTGAAAACCCTGAGTAGGTAAGCTGTAGCCTTCCAGGAACGGTTTGGGGAACCACAGTTCTACATATGCTACATCAGCCGTATGGATTTGGGGCTTAAAGAACTTGTATCTCATGGTTAGACTCTTTGACTTGTCCTCTACACTAAGGCCTGGCACAGACACTTATTTTACCACTGTTTAGTGAGACTTTACTACTACCACAAAAACATTTTAATGTTTAAATAAATGAACAATAACCAAGAACATTTAGAAAACACAAGGCCTCTGAAACAAATTCTCCAAACTGTCTCCCATATCCAGAACTCATCCAAAACCAAATCAAAAAGATTTGAATTGTTCTAACATTTCCATCTCATATTTCATATATCATAAGATGACTAGCCTGGACTGGAAGTAGTGAGAATTTTTATGAAAATGCTAGCCAGTTCTCTAGAACTGTCTATGCTCATCTGACATAGTAGTAAGCTAAATGCCTTGGATTTAAGATGTAGGAACCAAACAAATCTTGAAGACTTAGGACATCATTTGGGGGTAGGTGGTTGGGTACCTTTAAGGCCATACTGCTATGCTATGACTTTAAAAGTAAGGAAGACTGTCCCTGGGCAATGAGGGACTCGATTGAGGACAAAAAAGGTTATTATTATCACCTTTATATCAAAGTGGGTTGGTTGATTCTAAAGGGATTGATTGAATGCTAGCATGGGGAAGGCCCCATTCCAAAGGGCCGAATTCCACATTCCCAAATAACCCTTGATGTCCAACAAAAATAGGATCAAATGCCCTCATACAAGGTCATAGTACATAATTCTTAAGAAGGACTTAAATAAAATTTTAACAAATTGAAAAACAACCAGCACTCTTGCTGAAGGAACAATTTCACAAATGGATCAGATTTTCTAATGAATGATTTGAATGAGCTCTCTTTTTGATATCAGATTTCCTTCCTGACGTAAAACTGTAAAAAAATAATCTGAATTATTACTTCTGTTACGTTGCCATTTTGCTCAAAATATTTCATTCAGGGATTCATATATAATTACCCACCTAATAAAAGGAGCTATTAGGTTGTAAAGATCCTATCCCTTCCATGCTCTTTTAAAATTATGACCCACTCAAGCTTGAAATCAAAGGCAGAGCTGAATGGAATAATTCAGCTGAAACTTTCTTATTGGGTTTTGCAGTCTCCTAACTGATAAATATGCAAATTAGCTCCCTTTTGGTGATTCAGCTGCATAAACAGGGATTAACTCTGAATGCTGGCTGAAAATTCAGCAACTGAAAGTATACACACAAAATGTTCTTAATTCAACCAGTTAAGAGTTGTCGATAAACATGGTAATATAAAGTTAAAAATCTAGCAGAGAATGAAGATGCCACTTGGAAACACTTCCTGAATCATGAGACACAACTTTGAAAAGCTTCCATTGGATTTATGAAGTTTCATAAGTGTCAAACGGGGCCTTTCCCTCCCTGACAGCGTGGAGATCATCTCCACCATGGGCCCCAGCGGTCACAGTGGCCAATGTGTGTCAGGGCCAGTTGTTTCAGGGACCTGTCAGGAGAGTCAGGAAGGGCCCAAGGAGGCAGTCCTCTTGAGTGAAGAACTCTTCCTTTGCTTCCTTCTGGTCCGCACTTCAGGAGTTTGCTGTTTCTGGCAAGAAGCGCAGAGATCTCCGGTTTGCTTGCCAGGCAAAGTGTGAAGTCAGCCATCTCTTGGGGAGGATGGAGTCTCTGGGGAAGAGGGAGGAACCTCAGTCCTGCCTGGGGGCCTGGAGGAGGATGGCCTTGGGGAAGCTTGGAAAGTCATCACAGTGTGGTATGGCCCCGGACGCCACCCATGTTGAAAAGTGTTCTGTTACAAGCTTAAGCTCATAATTACCATGTGTCTGAGAAGATTGCATATTGTATCCTCGTTCCAAAAATGTACTGTAGCTGGCAGGATGCCACCCATTGCAGATTTTTTATGTTTCTATTCTCTGTTCTCCAGATATAAATGCTAACCAAGAGTAGCTATACAAATACTTGAGGAAAATGGGTGAATTTTTACAGCCACTTGCTAATACCCACCACTTGTGCAAGATGAATGAGTTATAAAACAATAGGCATTTGCTGTCTTTTTTGTTTTTGTTTATTTTTTTTTTGTGCTGTTGGGGAATACATCCAATCCTTTGGTGCTGTATAGTGAGAATTTCCCAGGGGTGCTTTGTGGTTGAAAATAAAAGACAAGTGATCTCCGCTGATTTTACCGTGACGTGGAACAGGTTTAAATAATGCCAAGTGCATGTTGTAAAAACTAGATTGACATATTAAAAAAAAAACAACCCTACAGAATTGCAGGCCCAGGTTATGGGGAAAAGATGCATTATTTATGGGAACACAGTCACTCTGGGTGGATCAAAGCCAAGGGCTTTGACCTTGTTGAGAGACACTCCTTTGTGGTTGATCTTGGTGTTGTCTTTGACTTTGAGAACTTTGAGATGCACAATGGGCATTACATGGGTGGCAGGTACTCTCCAGACCACTTGAGGATATTCCTTTAACTAGACAGTACTGGGGATCAGGTGATGCGTTTTGTGTGTGCAGGTGTTTGTGGGCACATCCTTCTGTGAATGAAATCCTGATATGCTGCATTGTCCTGGATAATCCACTCCTTAATTCACAAGTTTTAGAAGGCTGAGCCTGTGATGGCATTGAGTTGCTTCATTAGCCCTTCCAAACTTGCCATTTGTTCACTCAAATCATCCTGCTCATACACCTGTGAAAAGAGAGAAAGCAAGTCATCAGCGCATGTTAGGCCCTGAAGGAATAATTCCTATGAGAAACGGTTACAGTTCAACTCGGTGTTGCTGCTCATGATAGCTTGCTATTATAGGATCATAGTTCCATAGACCTCAGAAGCTGTAAATAATCCAACTCCCTGGCATGGCAAAAAAGAAAACGGACTCTGGAAGTGAAGCAAAGTATTCAAGATCACAGAGCTAGAGTCCTCCAACTCAGGTCAGCCTTTCCTTGCACAATGTTGCCTTCCTTTTCTAAAAAAAAAAAATAAAAAATAAAACTTTTCTAAAGTTTTTCTCACAAAACTATCTAAAGCTACCACAGGAAGATATAATGTGATAAAGAAATCCTTAAATTTACATTTGTCTAGGAATGAATTGGAACGTTATAGAAAGTACAGAGGGGATCTTCAAGTTGAGGTTAGAGAGTCACTTTGGGTGACTTTGGGTGGATATAGTAAAAAGTACAAACATATAAAAAGTATAAATATATCAGATGAGAGTTAGGACTAGACCAGTGATGTCAAATTCAAGTAGAAATTGGGGGCCATGAAACCATACATAAAGATCTCTTTGAGCTGAATATTGATTTAAAAAACACATATTAACATTATCTATGATCTATTATATTTTCATTTATTTTGGTAAACATTTACCAAATACATTTTAATTTGGTTCAGACTACCATGGGCTATAATATGATTACTATATGTTGACACCTCTGCTAACCGGATGATCTCTAAAATCCCTTCTAACTCTGATTTCATGATTCCACATCTAGTCATAACTCATAGTAATGATTTAATTTAATTTCTTTTATTTTGTATACAATATAGGATGTTTTAATTTTAATTAGTTTGCCACTAAGCAAAATTGGTTCTGCCAAAGTTGAGAATGTTTATAGATAGAAGTATTTAATATCAATCTGTAAAAATTCACAATTCACACTCATAGGTTGGTCCCTAAGAAGGATGAGACCTACTTCAAATTAAAACATAGTTTGTGATTCTTCACTCCTAAAAGTAGATCTTATGATTCCCTATTGGTAAACTTTTAATAGCCAACCCTTAAATACAGTTAGCTCAAAGAAAAAGCATTTGTTATATGGCATAGAACTGTGCCTACAGAATATTCTCCTTCTCCCACCCCCATAAACCTAGGATGTATAGTTCCATCAATACACACAACATTATTTAGAAGATTTGTCACCTACAGAGTAAATTGCTAATGAAGCTAATAAGCTAATAATAATACTATGTTGATAGAATAACTCATGCTTCTGGTACTACAAGACTCCAATATATTTTCTTGGAGTATCCTCATATTGTCTCCTTCCTTTCACCAATTCAGGATATCTTCAGGGCAGATCATTCATTTGAGATTTCTTGACCTGACCTTAGCAGCTCAACTCCTAAATGCCAGATTGAGTTTGTTCTTAAAAATACATAACTGGCTCTCTTCTCTGCTGCCAAGGCTCATACTATTCAGAGTTGCTTCTATACACTGCCTCTATTTTGCCTTGAATCCTGACAGGGCAATGTCCTTTAATGAGTGAGTAGTTCTATTAAAAGTGTCATGGATGATGAAAATAAGAGAATAGAAAAACTCTTCTTCTGCTAAAACAGGTGAGGCTGCAAGGGAAAAAAATGAAACACGATCTCTGAAAAACAGGTTTCCCCCCCATTTTTGGTACCTGTATACCATTGATTCCTTTAAGCTATCTTTACCTTAACTTTGGAGAATGTGCCTTTTATTTTATTTTATTTTATTTTATTTTATTTTAGACAGCAATGGCATGGGCCATCCTTGACCAATCAAGGACTAGTTATTTTTTAATTATATCAAAGACAACTTCACACTTCATAAAAGGGTAACAGACTGTTCACATTCTGTGTGTCTACTTTGTTTAACACAGGAACATCTTGTTGTATTTATTTTCCTCTTCCTATGATTTCATCAATTTGAGAAAGTGCATAGAGGCATCAATTGAATAGGCAGATCTATCTCATCAACTTCCAGCCTATTAAAAATGTGCTATGAATTTAACACATGTCATCCTTCAGTTGGGCTTCTAAATGGGGAAGTGATAGAGTACTGAGCCTGGAGTCAGGAAGTCTCATCTTTCTGAGATTAAATCTAGACTTAGACACTGTGTGACCCTGGGTAAGTCACTTAACCCGGTTTGCCTCAGTTTCTTCATCTCTAAAATGATCTAGAGAAAGAAATGGCTGACCACTCCCATATCTTTGCCAAGAAAACCCCAAATGGGGTGATATAGAGTCAGATGTGACTGAAATGCCTCAAAAATAACTTGAAGGATGTATTTTTGGTAGTACAGACATTCTCTTTTACCTTCTACTAATACAGGTCACAACTGCTCTATTATAGATTTAATACAGAGGTTCCAAGGATTTCTGTGGATGAAAAATTCAACGTTGTATTGAGCTTGTTTGAATTTAGCTATACCAATCCTTTAACAATAGACATAGTTTGTCACTTGACCCATGGACAAAGTATAGGAAAAAATAACTCCCACAAATATGTCACATTTAAGATATAAAAATAATTCCACTTATAAACTTGTGACCTAAGTAGGACAAATATTTGGATTCCAATACTATGATTGACATTTTACAGAAAAAGAAGCTGAGGCTTGGAGAACATGGTATTTGTTGAAAATACATTTCAACTCCAGGTCTCTTGGTTTCCAATTTGGGTTGTTTATTTTTTTCCTTCTTTGCTAGGAAATCTCCCAAATTCACTAAGCAATGTTTAACTGAGCTATTAAACTTCTAGCAGATGTTAAAAAATAATTTCTTCCTTTGAAATTGACAGTGAAGACTGAAATGTCCATATTGAAAGGCCCTACCTATAATTATGTAATGAAGAATAATCTATTGAGAAGTATACTAGTCTGGGAAGTCCTGAAAAAGAACCAGGGCTGAAAACTCAATCTTTGAGAGGCAGCTAGTTACACACAATACAGTGTAGAAAAAACTCAACTTGGCTTCAAAAAGACTTGCCTCAGACACTCTATGTGACCATGGGCTAATCATTTAACATCTTACCTCAGTTTCCTCATTTGAGAAATGGGGATATTAGTGCTAAAGCACCTCATGAAATCATCTACCTAAGATGTAAATGGGGTGAGCTCTGTATCAGTGAAGCTACACTCATATTATTTAAGTCATAAACCTTTTGAAATAATGAATTATTTTAAAAAATCAAGTGATACACCTGTCAGATTGGCTAAAATGACAGGAAAAGTTAATGATGAATGTTGGAGGGGTTGTGGGAGGGCTGGGACACTGATGCATTGTTGGTGGAGCTGTGAATGGATACAGCCATTCTGGAGAACAATTTGGAGCTATGCTCAAAAAGTTATCAAACTGTGCATACCCTTTGACCCAGCAGCATTTCTATTGGGCTTATATCCCAAAGAAATCATAAAGGAAGGAAAAGGCCCCACATGTGCAAGAATGTTTGTGGCAGCCCTTTTTGTAGTGGCTAGAAACTGGAAATTGAATAGATGCCCTTCAATTGGAGAATGGCTGAATAAATTATGGTATATGAATGTTATGGAATATTATTGTTCTGTAAGAAATGACCAGCAAGATGATTTCAGAGAGGCCTGGAGAGACTTACATGAACTGATGCTGAGTGAAATGAGCAGAACCAGGAGATCATTATACACGGCAACAACAGTACTATATGACGATCAATTCTGATGGACACGGCTCTCTTCAACAATGATATGTTTCAAACCACCTCCAATTGTTCACTGAAGAAAGCCATATACACCCAGAGAGAGGGATGCGAAATGTGGACCACAACATAACATTCTCATACTCCTTGATTGATGTTTGCTTACATTGTGTTTCCTTTATCTGATATATCGTTTGTGTAGATAAGATTTTTCTTACACACCAATGATAAGTTTGGAAATATGTATACATATATTCGATTTGCCAATATTTTAACATAATTAACATGTAGTGGATATCCTGCCATCTAGGGGAGGGGTGGGGAGTTGGGGGGAAAATTTGTAACGGAAAGCTATGTAAGGGTTATTGTTGAAGAATTACCCACACATATGTTATGCAAATAAAATAAAAATTTAAAATAAAAAAAAAATTAAAAAAAAAAATAAAAAAAAATAAAAGACCACAAGTTCTGGAATCATATATACTGGCAATCAAAAGAACTAGGTCTCTGGTTAAAAATGTCATACATAGCAAAATTATATATAAAATTGAATGAGAAAAAAATGGACACTTAACAAACTTGCAGATTTTCAGAACTTTTTATCAACCAAATCTGAACTCAATAAAAAAAACAATATATAAGAAAAAAAAAAAAAAAAAAAAAAAAAAATCAAGTGATATTCTTGAATGAAAACTTATGCTCATGTTTATTGTTCCTGCAATTCCTTTGCTCTCACATAAGTGCTCATGGCTTCACAAAGAATGTTTCAGCTAGAAGAAAGCTTAGATTATTAAGTTCAACTCCTCATATCTAAGCCAAGGGAAAGAGGCTAATTAATAATCTCTAGTACTCCTTTAGGTCTATTTAGCAAATGATGGAAGCAGTTTGTGCTTATTATTTTTATTATTTATAATAATTTTTATTATTATTTGTGAGTGACAAAGGATAAACCCAGCCACAGTTACTTAGTACATTCAGTGACCAAAGGTAGATATTTGAAAGATAGCTGTTCTTTGTTTTAAAGTGCTTTTCATAACCACTATTCAGAATAATGGTACATGAGGTTAATAAGCTTAACCATGGCCTCAATTCTAGTGTGAACTATTCAGGTGACCTAACCAACCAAAGACCCACTAAATAGATATTTAGTGTATAAGGGATCTGATCAAGAAACTCCTGACTGAGTTTTCCCATACCCAGAACTTGGACATTTGTCAGAAATGGACATTTCCCATGGAGATGGGCATATGTTATTGCTGCAGGCATATCCTGGAAAATCTTTAATAATTGGATCACTTTTGAGTTTGATACATACCATTAACATTTTCTTCATTACTTTCTTAATTTTACACAACTATCAACAAATCACTCCCCAATTCACTATTTTGACCAATTCCCCATTCACCAATTTAAGAGGTGTAAATTGCTCACACTGAAAATTTAACAACTGTCAGAGGTGATATGAGCATCATTCTGATTACATCTCAGTTCTGATGGATATGTACTTTGTGTTTCCCTATGACTAAAGGGAAAGAGAGTAACTGTTTAAGTTGATTCAAGATTGAGACAAATCAGGGAAATTACATTTTGCTAAATAGTACCATAGACAATGAAGCAATATAAAAGATTTTATAGCAAATTACTCTGATAAAGACATCATTTTTCAAATATGTCAGGAACCGAGTCAAATTTATAAATATAAGAGCTATTCCCATATCGATAAATTGTCAAAAACTATGAACAGGAAGTTTTCAGAAAAAGAAGCCAAAGGTATCCATAGTCAAATGAAATAAAGCTCTAAATCACTGCTGATTAGAAAAATGTAAATTAAAACAACTCGAGGTACTACCTCACACCTATCAGATTATATAATATAACAGAAAAGGAAACTGACAAATGCTGGAGGGGATGTTAAAGAAATTGGGACACTAACTGCTGATGAAATTGTGAACTGCTTCAATTATTCTAGAGAAGAATTTGGAACCCTTCCCAAAGTCTGTCAACTTAAACAAACTCTTTGATTCAGCAATATCACTTCTAGGTCTATATCCCAAAAAGGTTAAAGAAAAAGGGGAAAAAGATCTTTATGTACAAAGATATTTATAGCAGTTCTTTTTTGTGGTGGCAAAGAATTGGAAATTAAGAGAATGCCCATCAATTGGGGAATAGTCAAATAAGTTGAGATATATGATTGTGATGGAATACTGTTGTTTCATAAAAGATAATAAACAGGTTTTAGAAAAACCTGGGAATATCTATATGAATTGATGCATAAGACCATACCCAGAAAATCATTGTACATACTAACAATAATATTGTAACAATCATCAACTATGAAAGACTTAGGTACAATACAATGATCCAAGTCAGTACTGAAGGACTCTTGATGAAAAATGCTATCTACCTCCAAAGAGAGAAAACTGATAAATTCTGAATTCAAATTAAAGTATAATTTTTCACTTCATTTTTTGCAAGATTTTACATGGATAATTGATATTTTATTCGTCACCACTTCAATGAGTGGAAGAGAAGTTAGAGGGAAGGAGAGACTTTGGAATAAGAACAAAAAAAAGTTAAAAATAAATAATAAATTAGAAAAAAAAAACATCAAAAAGATGGAGCCAAGATGGACCTCCTCCCTTGGTGGTCCTTAAGAGAAGTAAAAATAATTCCACCTTTTCTCTTTGGGTCTTGCCTTTCTTGGAATCCATCTACACCCTTTCTTAGACTTCAAGAAAAGGGTGTGATGCAACTCAGCTTTTCTCCTTTCATCTTCTAAGTATTAAGAGTGGCTACAAACATGTGACAGTGAGAACCTGTATTTGCTTAAGTGAACCTGAATTCCTGATCCCTGTCTTCTCCTTTCCATTTTCTTCTCTGAAAACAAGACAGTGATCAGTAATCCTAAGGAATGAATGGATGTTTCTAAATCTAATAAAAATCTTGTGAAATTTAGGAATTCAGAAATTTCAGTTGGTTGTCAACTGATCACATAAATATATTTGTCAAAATAGCACTATTTTTTGGAATCAGGAAGATATATCTTCCTTAGTTCAAATCGGGCCTCAGACAATAGGTTTATTGATCTATTATGACCTCTTGTTTACTTTAGTTTCCTAATCAGTAAAATAAACTAGAGAAGGTAATGACAAAGTTTCTCATGTCTTAGTCAAGAAAACTTCCATTGGGGTCACAAAGAGTGAGAAACAATTGAACAGCAAAAAACAATTTCTAGAAGGGACCCTGTAAAGGTTTTTTGGATATACAATAGACATGAACTAAG
Organism: Myrmecobius fasciatus; assembly: GCA_023553655.1. Lineage (NCBI taxonomy): Eukaryota > Metazoa > Chordata > Mammalia > Dasyuromorphia > Myrmecobiidae > Myrmecobius > Myrmecobius fasciatus. Next base: position 25,453 of record JAJPUD010015165.1, read on the forward strand.
TTTTATTTTAGACAATTTTTTTTCAAGTTTACTACCAGGTTGTAGAACTGAGCCAGAATCTGAGAAAATTACACATTCTCTTTTTATCCTGACCTCTCAACCTAATCTTTGAGTCCAAAGCATTTGTGGGAATTGGTACCTGTGACTTTGGTCACCCAAGTATTAACCATGAATTGTATTAATCTTTGGCAAAGAAGGGATAAATTGAGGTGATTATATGGATAAACTATATAAAAGTAATTGATCTATTTATTCAAGTCTCCTCATCTCATTGACAAAAATTTGAGGTCCAGAGAAATAAAATGACTTACTTAAAGTCATATCTTAATATCTAGATATTTTAAAATCATGAATTATCTGTATTGTTGTTGTTCAGTCATTTTTCAGTCATGATCAATTTTTCATGCATTTTGGGTTTTTTGGCAGAGATACTGAAATAAACTACCATTTCCTTCTCCAGCTCATTTTATAAATGAGGAAACTGAGGCAAATAAGATCAGAATTACACAACTAGTAAATTTCTGAGGCCAGATTTGAACTCAGGAAAATGAGTCTTCCTGACTTCTGACCTAGGTGTCTATCCAGTGCTAGTTTCCTAAATGGTCCATATACTTGTCTCAATTTCCATCTTTCTGGTTGATACAACTCAGTTTCCTCATTTGTAAAATGAGCTGGAGAAAGAAATGGCAAATCTTGCCATTATCTTAATCAAGAAAGCCAAGATGGGGTCCAGAACAAGATGGATTGGACTAAAAAGACTGAATGGCAACAGCAACAACAGGTAACATCACCTCTGAGCTCTATGCTAATTTCTTTACAATTTATTAAAAAGAGGTGGTATACTAGATATTGGGCTCAGAGTCAAAAGACGAGTTTGAATCCTACCTCAGACACTTAACTATGAATCTGAACAAATCACTTAACTTCTGTCTGCTTGTTTCTTCAAAATAAATGGGAAGAATAATAGCATATATTCATAGAATTGTTGTGACAATCAAATAAAATAACATGTAACAGGCTTTGCAAACTTAAAAATACCATTTAAATGCTAGCTATTATTTTCATTATGGTCAACTTTAGGTAAAAGAATATTATTTAATATATCATATAATGAGATACTTTATAAACAGATTTATTCTCTATATTGTTAAAAGTTCCCTAATATAAGATAAGTTATATCCATATCAAAAAAGGAGTATCCCTCAACCAAGGTTTCTCATTTTCTCATTTGGGACTTGTAATAATCCTGGATGCAGGTATTATTATCACCATTTTACTGATGAGACTGAGGCTCAGAATGGTTACCTGTGATTACATAGTTTAGGACATCAGACATAGATTTCCAGTTCAGGTTTTGCTGTTTCCAGTGTTCTATATACTATATCATGGCTGAGTAAAAAGCTCTGGGAATGCAATGCATCCTCATGTTCTGCTTCAATTAAATTATTTTGTAAAAAAAAAATAAAAGTTGGTACTATTGCCCACAACTTGCTATGTATCTGAAACTAATTACTCTTTGATAGTGTTGTGCTATGTCGATATTATTTGCATGCTATGCAAAATCAGCATCTGTGTATATAGAGAACAGAAGCTGTTAGAAAGTTTGGTTGTTTGTTTTCATTCTATGATACATGTTGGAATAAGATCCAAATGAACTGGCATAACAATTCAAATTAGTTTTTCTTGTCTTCTTTCTTCTCCTCTAATTCCCTTTTTCTGCACCGGCAGATCTAATGTACTACTTCCTTAGCCCTTTGAAATTATGTTTTTCCCTCTGAAATCTATTCTAAGATACTTTCCATATGTTTCCATAAGCACAAGCTTCTTTCATCTTTTTTTTACAATACATTTGTTTCTCTAGCTTTATATTTTTATCTAATCCTTTTATCTGTTTTCCCTTTCTTATTTTCTATTATTTTCTAACAATTACTTTTTGTTTGATTCTTTCTTTCCTGGAGAAATAATACTCCTTCCTCCCTCCTCTATTAGTGACTTCCATTTCCCTTTCTTCTATTTTCTTGGTATTTTTTTGTTATTTCTTTGTGTCTCTAAAGTTCCTCTTATAGCTTTCTTTTTTTCCCCATTGTAGATCTTATTACTCTCAGTCACTTAGTTCTAGTAATTTTTGATGATTCAGAAAGCATTTACACACACAAGCCAGTAAAAGGCAAAACATATGGCTAAACCTAGATATACAGCCAAATATTTTGAAAGGAAACTATGCAAATTAGACTAATATTTCTAATGTGCCTTTAAAAACTAATAAAAACTAACTTGACTAAATTAAATTTGTGTGTGTGTGGGGGTGGGGATAAAAGTATTTCTGGATAGCAATGTGGTACAGAAGATAGAGTGCCAGGCCTGAAATCAGAAAGACTCATTTGTATGCTCAAATTTAGTCTCAGATATTTAACTGTGTATTCCTGGGTAAGTCACTTAATCCTGTTTTCCTCACTTTCCTCATCTATAAACGGAGCTAGAGAAGGAAATGGCAAACCATTTCATTATCTCTATCAAGAAAAACCCAAATGGTGTCACAAAAAGTTAGCCAGGACTGAAAAATGACCAAACAACAATAAAATGATACAGTAAACAGAATTCTGAAATTGGATTTTAGAAAATCTGAATTAAAACTGACTCTCAATTAGCTATGTAAGTTACTTAGACTGTCTCCAATTTCTCATCTGTTATATAAGAATAATTATTATCACCTACCTCCCAAGGTTGTTCTGACAGTAAACCTACAATATTTGTAAAGCACCTGCCAAAAATCAAAGTACCATATCAATGCTAGCTATTAATATTTCTGGTAAGTAGAAATCCTTTCTGTGGCCATTTTAAAAAAAATTGTTGAAAATCTTCTCCAAAGATTTTAATTAGTATACTTCTTTGCCTTAGTAAACAAATATCATTGGCAATGTTATTATAAATACAGATATAGAAGGTAAAGAAAATGAGGTTGTAGAGCCTAATTCAATCTCCTGATTTAAAAAAATAAATTTCTGAAATGAATTTATATTCTAGTCATTTAACTATTATTCTAATCATCAAGTACAAAGAAGAAAAAAATAATTGCAAGTGCTCTCTCTCCTCATGTGATACTTCAAGGCATGGGTGCCAGTGAGTAGAGTGAATGTGGAAAAAAAAGAGTATTCTTACATTGGCTGGATCCTCTGGCTGCTTATGGCCTTCTTCAGACACTTCAGGGGCTGTGGGTACTGACACTGGAAGCAAGGGAGACCTGGCCTTTCCTGCTAATCCGAGGGAAGCTGTTTTCACATGAGTCTTGGTCAAGGTAGGACCTAGGAGAGAAAACACACAGAAGTAGAATTTATGCACATCACATATTGGCAAACAATCTAAAATGTACAAGTTAAAAGTGGCTAGATGTGGCTAGTTTTTCCCCTTAGTGGTCATTCGGTAAAGACAGATTCAGAGTCTAAAAGCAGATTTTTACAAAATATGTCTCCTGAAAGGGAGGCTAACTCTGATTAAGCTGCTCTTCTGTAGATGAAAATTTTCCAGTTGGAGGTAATTTCCAGCGGACTTCAAATCACACAGAAGGCTGCCTGGAAACTCCAAGCTGTTCATCAGCCCCCAGGATATCAGGTGAGCTCATTTTGCTGACTTGCAGCTGTAGGCTGGAAGCCCGGGTACCCTGCTCCCTAAATTAGGATCTGTATTGTGTAAGACTCTGGACAAGAATGATGGGAAGTGTAGTCAGTTTAGCTCGAAGAATGGCTTTTGGATGATACATAGTCCCTTGTGGCTGACTTAGCAGACATTAAAGATTGCATCCTTAATTCCTTCTGAAGGAATGGAAGTCCAAGCCAGCCCTGCTTCTCTCAGAAACAGGCTCTAATCTATGGCACTCATGAAAGGCATTGTTAAGTATATCCTAAGTGTCATTCTTCTCCCCAGTATAATAATAGATAGATCCGTGATCTTGGGTATGTGGGCAGAATTATAAAACTTTTATGTTTGCTGAATTCGATTCATTGTAGAACACTGATTAAATACCCAAATGTGTGCAAAGCATCATGAAAACTGATGTGATAATAATGCAAATATTGCTTTCTATTTGACCATACATACACATGTTTTAATCATTTGAGTGTAATCCACTAGCCCATTTTCTTTCAACTATAACAAGTTAGAAAACACAAGCAGAGGAGCAGTGGAAAATAAAATAAACAAAAAACACTGTTTATAGGAATGTGCAAAGCCTTTAATTAATGTTGCCATGAAAAATTGGGTGTTCCCAAGACAGAGGGAATGAACCAGAGGACTTGAAAGAATCAATAGAACAATTAGCATATATTTTCAGAGTGCCTACATATTCTCAGGACTATACTAGGTATTTCAGAGGATATAGAATATTTCTTATAAAATCCCATTGCAATTGATAGAGTCATAGAATCCTTTATCTAGATTCAGAAGTGAACTGTTCCAATTCCCCTGGTATAGTCATCTAGTCTTTGCCTTCTTCTCTGGTTATTTTCCCACAAACCACAAACTCTTGACAAACCTGCCTATATCAGAAGACCAAGGCTTAAAGGAAGTTTTGCTCTAGGGCCCCCTCTTGCTATTGATTATTGTTTTTGTCCAGTCCTGTTCAGTGTTTCATGTCAAATTTGAATTCTGATCTTCCTGAGTCACACAGCTTAAAAATATCTGACTGACTTTGAACTCATTTATTTCTCATTTCTTACACTCCATTGACTGCCCTTGGCATGTGGTAAGCACTTAATATATATCTTCACTTATTCTTTAATTCAATCAACTAGAACTGAGAATTTTAAAAGTCATTGGATTTAACTTCTTTTTTAAAAGTGACGCAATTGAGGTAAAATAAGTTGCCCAATTTCTTACAACCAATAAGTGTCAGAGATTAGAACCCAGAAAGTTGTGCTCTTTTAATCTAACTAGGATGGTTGTTCTCAAAGATATAATATGATTGAGGAAAGAAGAATTATGCCTCTTAAATAGCAAACCCTGAAAAGATTAACTGGCACAAACTAGATCTAAAAATTATAATCTACCCAGGAGTCCTGAAGTAACTCAGCAAAGAAAGAATGCAAAAAATCTATTCTCTGCATTTTTGTCTGATTTATCTTTTTACAATGTAATATAATGGAAACAACTCTGGACTTGGAGTCAGGAAATAGATTTTGATTCCCAGCACCCATTATTTATCAGCTATATCAACATGGGCAAATCACTCTTCTATGGACTTCACTTTGCTCAACTGTAAAAAATGAGGAGAATGTGCTAGACAGCTTCTAAAAACCCAATATCAGTAACATCATGGTGACATTCCTCACAGAGCGATGAAGAAACCTTTGCAAACCTTGCTGTGAATTATTTTTAATATTAGAGCTGAAATAGACCCTTGAGATTATCTAGTAGAAGAACTCTCTCTTTTGATAAGTCTCTGAGTGGCACATTCCCAAGCTCAGGGCTTATTAGCTGTTAAAAAAAAAATTACCTGATCTTGTTTTTGCTACCTAATCAAGACTCTTTCCAACCATTCTATCTTGTTTGCTGATGATCAGGTTACTGTATATGCTAGTATAATGGGGAGTTATTTTCCTATAGAGAATTGACAAGATAGAAAAATGGTTCTGGTAGGTATTGAAAGAACATAAGGATTGACACTGACTCACATGATAGTACCATATGACCAGCAAGATTCAATCAATCAATTAATATTGATTCCATCATTGTTATATGCCCAGTACTATGATGGACACTGGAAGAGCCCCAAAATATGGTGTCTGCTCCAAGGAAAGAAATAGTGTAAATAATACTGGTTTTGTTATTAAAAGACGTTAATAGAACTTCTACTACTAATCAACCATTCTACTTGGGACAAATCACTTAAATGTTCTGTGTCTTAGTTTCCATATGTCTGAAATAAGGATTTGAATGATCTCTAGGAACTCCCCTAATTCTATAATACTAACTTTTCAACATATTTTAATTTATCTGTCAGGCATTTATTTGATTTTAAGATGTTTTTCTTAAACTCTAGGAAACACATTTGAAGTTTGAGGGCATCACCACAAGATGGTGATGTTAAGTACAAATGGGCAACCTTTATTTTGATTCAGGTGACTTACACATGGAATCACAAGATAAGGGAATCTCCTTGCTTAAGGATATAAGAATATTGCTAACATAACCAAGGGACATAGAAACAATTAAAATTACATAAACATTCTTATTAGAAGAATATAAAATAAGTTTTAAATTCAAGAAGTACTTATAATTTATGTCATTCCTATTTTTATTCAGTTATTCTCTAGTCAAATATTTGGAAATTTCTTTGTATTCGGTTCATCTTCTTTCAGCAGATTCTCAGTGCTGCTTCATATATTTGCAGGCTAACTTTTTGCAAATGGGAGTTTTTTGGGACTGAAGGCAGATATCTTTAAGTGATGGACAATATTAGAAGCTGCATGATGGCAAAACTTTGTCCAATTACATTCTTAAATCTTAAATATTAAGTTGGTACTTAGAGATATGCCTAATTCCAACAAAGGGAGTTCTGGTATAGCAAACCTACTGAACTTGGGATCAGAAAAATTGACTTCAAGTACTGCTTAGTCACCATACTTACTACACATGTGGCCATGGGTAAAGTTGATAAAACTTTCCTGTTCTATTTCCTTCTGATAAAATGAGGGAAGTTTGATGAGAATTCCTCATGAGCAAGGGCCCTATTTTTATTTGTGTAGAAAATCTCTGAATTGAGCACTGTGATTGACGTGAAGTATGCATTGTAGTGAGGTATTCTGTCTGTGATAGTTGTTTTTGTTGAGATTTTTAAATCATGTCTAACTCTTCATGACCCATTTGAAGTTTTCTTGGCAGAGATACTGGGGTGGTTTGCCATTTTTTTTCTTGAATTCATTTTTTTTTTTACAGATAAGGAATGGAGGCCATCAGGATTAAGTGACAAGCTCAGATTTGAACTCATGAAAATGAATCTTCCTGACTCCCAAGTACTATACTCTATCCACTGTCACCTAATTGCCCTAATTTGTCTATAGAGCTACCAGTGAATTTAAAGGAGCATCGCACAAGTGGGAGTCAAATGAAATCTGCATAAAAGACTTCATAGGAACCAGAATCTACCAAGTTTAAAAAAATAGGACTAATTGGAAGATGTATAAATATATGAAGAATTAAGGAAATATCTGCTAAAGCATAGCTTCTGAGAAAACTTCTATTCTAAAAGAATAACAGGAAAGTATCCCATGGTAAAAAACAAAACAAAACAAAAAAACAGAAAAACAAACAAAAAAAATAACCCTACAAACTTATTTCCCTGTATTCCAACAAATTGTATTTATATTTTAATTGGTTTAAAGCATAAATAAAATAAAACAAAAATATTAGTAGAGAAATATAACTTAGTAGAGGGGAAAAATAGTATGATAATGAGCCTGGAGTTAGGAAGACTTCATATTTTATCTCAAACACTAACTAGCTGTGTGATTCTGGGCAAGTCATTTAATGTTAGTTTGCTTCAGTTTCCTTAAGTGTAAAGCGGAGATAATGACAATACCTACTTTATAAGGTTGTCTTACGGATCAAATGCAATACTTGTAAAGTGCTGAACACAGAGTCTGCTGTATAGTAGGTACTATATAAAAGCTTATTACATTTTTTAAAATCAGTTTTCAAGCTATTCTCACCATAGTGTAATAAAAGATGACCAATATAGAAAGGGTTTATTAATTTGGATTGTACTCATTAATTTGAAACTTCATTAAATATATAAATTATAGCAAATGTGAGAATGGGTTTTCATTTTTTCAAAGACATAATATTTATATATTACGATTAGAAGATAAGTTTTTGAGGTCAGAGATCAGAGGATTTTTTAAAACTTGATATACTCAGCACTCAGCACAATGCCTAGTCCAGAGCAAATCTTTAATAAGTATTTCTTTGCTTAGGATGGATTGTTTAACTGATGTAGCTTGCTATTTCTAAATGTCATCATTTTTCAAAAGCAAAGATGGATGTACTTTGGTATGATAGAATGTAGAATGGAATTCTTCAACCCAGAGACCTGGATTGAAGTCCTGATTCTGCCAGTGAGGACTTATGTGAATTTTCATCTATTTCTTAAGCAATTTGAACCTTAATTTCTCCATCCTCAAAATGAGAGGATTGGGTTAAATGCCTCTAAAATTCATTCCAGCTCTTTTTTTAAGTATATGCTATATTCATTTTACATATATTAGTACTCTAAAAGAAATAATTCATTTTCTGGACCAGGTATTGACTAATGAAAAAATATTTCTATTAAGGAAAGCAGATGTAATAGTTGATTTTCCAGTGAAACCAGTCCTCATGTATATGATTAAAAACAACTTTGGGTGAATAAGTTATTTTATCTATTATAAATATGCAAATTAACTATAAAGGACACAAGAGCAAAGATACTATCTGCATCCAAAGAATGAATTCATAAATAAAAGCATGTATAGAATAAAATATGCATATACAAACAGATAGCTATATTGATATCTATATTTATAGATATATCAATATCTATCTTTGCCTATTTGTGTCTATTGGTGGCCATCTGAAGGATGGGGGGGAGGGAAGAAAAATAAATTTGCATAATTTTGTTGTATATTTGAAAGAAATAGTAAATTGTGCATAGTAAATATGTAGTTTCATATACAATCACTTTTTTAATTGTACTGTTATGTAAATGCTTGTTTTATTTCATAAATTAAAAATAAAATAAAAAAGATGTGTTTTGCTAATATAATTTCCATGTGGACTTGGTAGACGTTACTAATCACATGGCAAATAAGAAGTTTTTTGATTTGGAGTCAGAATTGGGATGTATGCAAAAGATACTTACTAGACAAGGCACATACCTTGGTCTGGCTTTGTCCTGATGAATTCAGGCAAGGACTAAGTCTTCTGTGAAGTGAGAGATTTTTATCCCCCCAATGAGGTGCATGGATGTGGTCCATAACTACATGACTTGCTGGTTATTCTTCTTGGACATTGGAAATGACTATGACTCTGTGAGCTCTCATGCATGATAAGAATAAGCCATCAGGAAATCTGAGAGTGGAGTCCATGTTGGGTTTTGAGCCAGTCAATCCAACATCAATTCCCTGAGGAATGAGCTTTGGGATTTATCCAGCACCTATGCCACCTTTGCAGCTGAACTTTGTGATACCAATGCAATGTAGAAATTATGTTAAATCTGAGCCCACTCTCCTTGGGAACTGATAAGGTACAGGGGAGGACATGTTCTGAGGTATGAGAGAGAGGGAATAATTGTACTTCTGTTCTTGTTCTAGCTCTCAACTAAATACTCCTTTGTAAAAGCTAATTGACATTAACTGATTAAATGGAACCTGCTAGTTAAGTGCTGGAAGTTAACAGTGCGTGGGGATGACCATAACAGCAATAGAGGGGGGACTCAAACTAATAGCATCAGAGAAAGACAACCCTTTGGTACCCTAAGGGGAGAGATATAGTTAGGTTTGTTCTGGGAGAGTTGATCCATAGTAATTGCTACATAGAACTGACATTTTAATTTTTCCTCAAAATTCAGAGTGTTTTGTTTATGCTACTGTTCAAAGTTTTTTTGTTGTTAAATGAAAATATAGATTCTATCAAATTGTAAAGATTTCCCTTATGTTTAAACAAAATCTACTTTCCTATAATTTCTATCCATTGGTTCTAATATTCAGAATAAATACAATTAAACTAACTTTAAAAGGTATCCCACATTGCATTATTGGCTTGGATTCATGCCAGATTTAAATAATTTTGGTGTTTAGCCCTTTGCTAAACTATGTTTCCTAAATAATAAATAGTAATAATAATAATAAATAATGAAAGCAAAAACAAACCAAACAAAAAAAAAAGGTTTGTTAATTTGGTTTCTAAGAGGAAACAGTCATAAACTCAAATGGTACATAAAATACTTGGTGGTGAAATTGAATGAAAAAAAAAAAGGGGAGGAAGAGCTGCCTTATTTATCTGCTTCACTTCCTTTTATTTTATTTATTTATTTTTTTTAAGGAAAAGCAGCCCTGCAGAGGCAATTGCCTTTTTCTTTCTCCTTTTGTAAATATTCTTTTGCTTTTTGAGTGAATACAGATTCTCTGAATAGCACCGTGGAAGTCAGCACATTCAAAGTTCTTTAAGTGATCAAATGACTTCTGGTGTTGATATTGTTTGACAACACAGATAACTGGCACATTCTGGTCAGAGCAATGTACAAGACTCAGCTTATATGCTTCTAAATTAAGCTTTCAAAATCAGTTCAGAACTCAACAACATTCCAAACATTTTCACATGAATACTAACAGCAAATATTATATAGCATGTGCCAGATACTGTACTAAGTGATTTATAATTATAATTTCATTAGATCCTCACAGCCTTGAGAGGTAGATGCTATTATTAATTCTATTTTGCAGATGAGGAAACTGAGGCAAATAGAGATTAAATGATTTGCCCAGGGTTTCACAACTAGTTAAGTTAAGGCAGAATTTGTACTCAGATGTTCTTGATTCCAAGTGCAGTTTATTTACTCTGCCTACCTAGCTTCTTTTTTCACATTTAGGAAGGATTAGTTATGTTAGGAACATAGCACTTCATTTGGCAGGATTTAATAATACTGGGCTTAGAACTAAATAATTGGAAAACGGGTCTGCATTCAGTTTTAGATGTTAAATAATATTTTCAATGATCACAAGGAGCTCCGTGATATAAAACTTAATCTTTTTAAGGCTAATATTCTACCAGAGATTCTGTATAGCTACAAATAATGATCAAGGTGATTTCCAAAGAATAAAAATCAGAAGTAACCCAAAGAGCAATAGAAAAATGTGTGGCAAATGAATGTAGGCTGCAATCAAATATTCATCATGACTAGAATATGAAAAGTGACATAAAAGATAGTATCAAGGAAATGCATGATCAGAAAAGCTCCATCAGCAATATAGGGAGGGATAAAGTCAGATAGTGCTGCTGTTATAGTGGTGCTCTTAACATGTTTAAAAAAAGATCTTTTCAAAGAGTCATTAAATATTAGAAAACTCAGATCATTATAAACTGCTCTGTATTTGTATTGTATTTATTATTATTATATTATTATTTATTTATGTTATATTTATTTATATTATGTATTTATTATTATTTATTATATTATAATAATATTATTATTACATATTTATTATTACTTTTAATGTATCTTCTTTTTTAAAAAAATCATCTAATATGTTTTCTTTTTAATAGCTCATTTTCATGATATAATTATGTTTACATCTTAATTTTTTAAATACATGTCTTATATGCAAAATCTTGATGTATTTTGTTCCTGTGATTGGCCTGCTGTGTCCTAAAGTAAGTTTTTTGAATTGACAATTATTATTTTCTCTTTCTTCTAAAAAATATTTTTCCCTTTTTGTTTCTTTGAAGCCAAAATTTTCTTCCCATCAATTCCTCTAATTTCTTAGTTTAAGTAATTTGCTTTTTTGCTATATGTCTTTTTCAAGAAGCTTTCTTTTGCTTTGCTGATTATTGGTCTTTTTTCCTATTATGAAGTTTATTTTGTCTATACCATTGAGTATTCATTCTTTAGTTTCTCTATGTCCCTCTAAAGTAAGGCTTCTTAAACTTTTCCTCCTCAAGATCCATTTGTGTCTGAGAAATTTTTATGTGACCTTGTGTATAAAGGTATAAAGGTATAAAAATGGGTATAGTCATCAGATATTTACTGAGGATAAATCATAATTTTTGCTATCCCCACATTCAGTTACAACACCTTATATGGAGTTGCAACACATAGTTTAAGAAACTGGCTTCTAAAGTACCAGTTTTGAGAACTCTTTTCTGGGCAACTTGTTACTTACTTTTTTACATATTAGTCTACCCTGTCCCCCTAACTTCCTTTCTCCATGCTCTCCTTCTTCTTAATTGTATTAATTCATGAGAGGATCAATGTTGGATGGAAGCAGTATTACATGACAGAATTACTCCATATCCTAGAATATGGGACCTGGTCCAAGCCTAAACTTTAACATGAATATATTCTTATCTCTGATTCTACATTTGTACATTTTTGGTGGTGGCTGCTTTTGGAACTCAAACATTACTCCTGTAGTGAGATGTTTTTCAGGAAAAAAAGAGAAGGTGACTTAATGTGCAAATCCCTACAGATAAACCTTAATATAAGGCTCAATTACTGTTTCTTAATACAACTCATCCGTCTCCTCTCATAGGGATATCTTCAGCACTGTTTCCTTCCTCTTTCTGAGGAGAGACCTCTTCTACTTTCCCCATCCTATTCTCTTCCATACATAAAATTTCCCCCAGATGTCCTTTGTTGAGAGACTATAGGAATTATTATCCTTTCACTGTGCACATTGTAGAAGTGTATTTTTCATTCACATCTGTCTCTCCCCCTTCCCTCTTTATGAAACTTTTGACAGATATTTTCTTCCACAAAAGATAATGGCAACTATTCCACCTTCCATTCTACCAATTTCTTAAGTTCCTTTTGACAAAACTAGTGAGAACTTTCCACATCCACTTTGTCCTATCTATTCACAGTGCTGCTGAATGTCAGTGAAAGTAGTCACAAATCCAAGATGACTTGATCCATTATTAATGTATATTATTTAATCTCAATGGGCCTTCTCTGTTGTTCAAATATTCTATTACCTTTTCTAGACTGACTCATCATCCAACTCTCCCTAAATCTATTCCAAACCTTTATTTTCTTTCTTTCAAGTAACCACTCTTCCCTCCCCACAAAGCAAAGGGCCTCAATTTATTGACTGAAAAAGTGAGGCCAGGGGCAGCTAGGTTGCGCAGTGGTTAGAGCACCAGCCCTGAAG
>JAJPUD010015166.1:0-38335 GCA_023553655.1 Myrmecobius fasciatus
TTTTTTTTTTTTAGCTATTCTCTCATCAGTGGGTACCTACTTTTGTTTCTAGTGCCAAGGAATCATCTGCACAGAGATAATTGAAATCATGGGAATTGATAAAAACATTTATAGCAGTATTTTACTGCGGATGCAAAAAGAGCAATCCTTTTAGAAGCCTCCAGCAACTCTTCTCTTTCAGCTTTCTATTTAATGATACACTGGATTATCCCCTGACTACATATAACCAGTATCATATATTTCATGAAGTGAATTTTCCTAGAGAAGATGAAACTGAGCCATGTTTCAGAGGTCAGCAAATTTTAAATGAGTTTAAGCCAAGTTCCTTTGGGCCTGTGGAAGTGCTTCATTTAGATATGGAGCAGAGCCATGTGCTTGAGGGGCACCCATTTTTAAAGTAGTCTTATTAGATACTAACATACAACTATACTAAGATACTAAACTGCAACAATGACTTTTGACACTTGCAGGGTGCCTCAGCCTAAGTTAGAGAGAGTTATATAGAACATAGTAGCAAATATCACTTGAATTTTCCTTTACTGCCAACAAACAAAAGAAGTAAAATCCACAATTACCTGGAAAAGTGATGGTTTGAACTAATCTGGGCTTAGCCCTTTAGAATGATAATACACAGATGCCAGATGGACTCTGGATGTCTGACTGTGTTTCTTGTGATGAAGAACTATAAGCAAATATAGAATGTAACTGTCAAAATGAGATCAGATTTTATTCACTTTAAGAATGCATATTCTGTCTCTCCTTGTGTCACAGCTTCAACTGTGGAGAAAATTGGCACGATCCTGTTAAATGCAAGGTGAGTTTATCTAGGATGTTAGTTTTTAATATTTTCACATGACTCCAAGACGATTGCCAGTTTTTCCAATATGTTCATCATTCTACCAGGAACATTCATAGGTAGAAGGTCTCTTAACTATATTAAAGAACTATATTCAAAGTATTTCAAGGGAAATGTTGCTGGTTTTGAAGATTTAAAATAACAGCTTCCCTTTATATAGATTGAGGGCTTTGGAGTAAATAAAAATTATTATATAAAATAACACTTCTACACACCTCTAGTTAGAAGCTGTTAGAAATTTTTTCATGTTTGTTACCTACTAGTCATTAAGGAATTATTTTCTTCACTCATAAATTGATTCTGTATATATTCAATCACTTCTAGGGCCCTTGGGCTGAAATCAGATGTAGTTAATGTTTTAATTTGGGAATAATATTAGATTAGAAAGATAGCCTTGTATATATCATGACAAAAATAGAAATCCAATTGGTAAAATCTTAAATTGATCATCAAGAAAATGTACATTTAGCAGTGGACTTCCTGCCATCTTAGGGGAGTGGTGGGGACTGGGGGGGGAGAAATTTGTAACAGAAAGCTTTGTGTAAGGGTCATTGTTGAAGAATTACCCATACATATGTTAAAAAGCTTCAATAAAATACATTTTAAAAAAAGAAAGAAAAAACGTTCATGTAGGAAGGCATTGTTAGATATAAGAAAAAGATTTTCCCAGATAAATTTCCCAAGTAAATTAACCAAGTTTCAAGAACTTGGGGGCTGAGTGGTATTTGGAATACCTTTAGTCATAGATTTCCAATCAGAAGATTTAGGATTCAGTGATGATAATCAAATGTATCTGTCTCCCCACCCACCCCTCTAAGTTGTACATACTGGCAAGTTTGTATGAGAATAAAAGTTCATGGAAAGAAAGATCTTGAAAAATATTTAGTATTTTTCCCACCTTAAACTCTTTATTGTAGAATAACAGTTATTGTTTCCAAACAGTGGTTAAAGAAGTGGATTAAAAAGTGTGATGATGACAGTGAAACCTCCAATTGGATTGCAGCCAACACAAAGGTTTGCATTTTACCTGATTTAGCTCGATGATGAATAATTGTAGTTCTTCCTTTTTCTGCACATTGGGGCTACTATATAAAAGATTGATATGGGTGCTAGAGTGTTTTTAATTTATTTATATCTGAACAAAAGTTGGAAATTTAAAAATGTGTGCTTTCACAATGAAATTATTTTTGCTTTGATTCATAACTCTTTCATAGAAAATGTAGTTTCTAATGTGTAGTTTATACTGAAGTTTTTATTGTCTGATTCAGCATTGTTTCCTCACTGAGATGCTCAACATCATTTCCATGCAATGAATGTGAAATAGCAAGGTTTTCCCTACTGTATCTTGAAGAAATGTTCTGAGTTTGCCTGGTTGGGATTTCTTTTCTTTGTGAGTGTTGGAAAAGATTAAAGGTCAGAATAGACCAGAATAACAGCTAAGAAACATGTAGAGATCAATTGAGGAAAGCAAACCTTTGTTGATGAGGCCTAGATTATTTATTTTGTTTTCATCAAGCTTTAAGAAAATGGCACTCTTTTTACTCCTCAGTATTTATAGGTGTGTTTTTGCTGATATACTTAAGTGTGGTTTTAACATTTCATAATTTAGTTTAGAGATTTAAAACAAGCAGTACACATGCTTTTGTAGTAGTTAGTACTTCACTGTTTACCTAAGAAGGACGACAATTATTGGTCAGCATGTGATGCAGCCTCTTGGCTGGTTTTAGATGAAATAAGCATTTTAAACGGGCAGCATGAAAAGTTT
Source organism: Myrmecobius fasciatus (assembly GCA_023553655.1). Classification (NCBI taxonomy): domain Eukaryota; kingdom Metazoa; phylum Chordata; class Mammalia; order Dasyuromorphia; family Myrmecobiidae; genus Myrmecobius; species Myrmecobius fasciatus. The sequence continues at coordinate 2,622 of JAJPUD010015166.1, forward strand.
ATATTCTTTTCTTGGTAGAATTCCCCATACACAATTTCCAGTGTCACCATCTAACCATAAGAGCCTCAGACAACTTGATTGGAATACTGAATAAGAAAAGCTTTCTGTGTGAAATGATTTGTGAGTGTGTAACAGGCAACTCTTAAATGACCACATCCATTCGAGAGGGTACTGCTTTCTGTGGATGGTAAAGGATGTTTTCTTGGCAGCAGTGTCACCCCCACCCTCCTTCCTCCTCCAAAATGTGTCAAAGTGCAGTGCTGCTTGTCTGTGGAGCTCCGACTTGTACACGAGGGATGCTAATTTGCCCAAGTACCCTTTTAGTGTGGCAATGCCAGTCTGTATCGTTCTTTTTATGCACTCTTCTATGTTCTATACGAGGCTTAGAAGCACAGAGTTGCTTTTATAATTAGCTATTATTACAAAAATTCTTTTCATACCTGCCTGAGTCTTAGAGTGAAAGTGACAAGCTTGGTGGTGCTTCTTCACAGGAGTGCCCTAAATGCCATGTAACTATTGAAAAGGATGGAGGTTGCAATCACATGGTCTGTCGTAACCAGAACTGTAAAGCAGAGTTTTGCTGGGTGTGTCTTGGTCCCTGGGAGCCACATGGATCTGCCTGGTAAGTTAGGGGAGTCCTGAATCAGCATCGGGCTGGATGGGCCCTTACTGGGAGCTCTCGGGCCTCTCAGGGGCATGTCCTTGGCTGCTAAGTGACACTTCTGTTCTGCTCCTAGGTACAATTGCAACCGCTATAATGAGGATGATGCCAAGGCAGCAAGAGATGCACAGGAGGTGAGTCCGGGTGCATCAGAGGAGAACAGCTCTGCTTCCTCTAGGGGAAGCCATGGGCCCAGCAGTGCCAGTGGTTAAAAAACGAGTCCTGATAACTGGCAGCTCTCTGTCACCTTGTTATATAAGGGGGACTCTGGAGAGAATTGGGGCTTTTGTGTCCCATGTGACTTGCAGACCATAGAATTCTCTTCTCCATGATCTTTCCAAAAGCCTTGTGGTGTTGTATGTACATGTAGATCAGAAGTTGATTCTGGTCATGGGATGCTTCATTATACAAGGAAACTTTGCTTCTTTTACAGATTTGATTGCCATATTGATTCATCATTTTATACTATATTTCGATTATTAGATGTTAGATTCACATTTAATGAAAAATGTGAAACAGCTCTCCAATTCAACAAACTTTTTCTGTCCATACTACTCCTTTTAAAAGTTCAGCAATTATTTTTGTCTTTTCTCTTTCTTTTTCCTCCTTCCCTATTCCCTCAGTTTAGAAATGCTCTTGCCTATCCCAATTATAAAACTTCAAGCATTGAGCAACCTTCCTTGCTTCTTAGCTGTGATCTCAGGGTTCCGGGACCTGCCAGGGAAATGTTTCAACATCCCCCCAAATCAGCTCTGCTAGAATCTGCTATTTGTTCAAATATATTTTTTCATTTTCACTTTTAGGGTTTTCTCTCATTTTATGTTAGTTACTTTTATATGTTTCAGGTGGGACAGGGTAATCATTATTTAGTTTCCTGATGTCAAAACCTCTGTTGTTTCCATAATTGAAAAATTGGACTTGAATAGACACTTAATTCCTTCCTGTTGTTTAGTGTGAATTGTTTAAAATGAGTACTGAAAAAATGATCCTAGATCATTTTTCTTAATATCTAAATATTCATAATTAATGTAAATAATATTTGCTTTTCAAATTGCTTTTTAAAGAATTTCCACCTAGAAGAGTATACATATTCCTTAGAAACCCCATCAAGTGTGACATATTTATCTTTGTCACCAAGACAGTGATATTAGGCCAGCTTAAATTCTGCTGTTTTGATGATGGGCCTATGAGCATCATCCTTCTTTCATAGGCAAATGGAGGCCAGGTAGATCAATGAACCCATCTGCTGCCCTTAGCCCTTGGGAGAGACTCAGGTTCCTGGTTTCTGACCCCCTCTTCCCCTGGGCATGCTACAACTAAATTTGATCATTAATGGGGCACAGCTTGCTTTAGAGTGATTTTTAGAATTTAGGACTAGAACAGTCTGTTTATTCCCATATCTTAATTTTCCATTCTTTCCACATATAAAAATGAGGAGCTAGGAAGATTTATTCCCCACCCCCACCTCCTTCTGTAGTTCAGGAAAGGGTCATACAATTTAATGGATATAAGCATGGAAAGTAGAATAAAGGCCATCTGGCTCCAGGCTGTACCAAAATTGGCCGGCTTTGGGATGTGTTCATAGGACAGAGTCCTGGGTGACTGTTATTGCTTCATCTGGAAGAGTCTGTACCAAGGACCTGTTCCCTCTGAGGTACTCCTTCCTCTAGGCATTAGGAATACACAGAGGAAACAAATAGTTCCTGATCATTTTGCTTTTCTAATGAAAGTTTATTGGGATTTTTTTTTTTTAATTTATTTAGTAGCAGCAGTGCTTGGTTTGAGTTTGGGCTAAAGTGTCTGTAGGTGTCCCAAATAAGGAAAAGAGGATAGGAGCAAGGTTTATATAATCAATGCACAGCTGCCAAGGGTTCTCAGCAGTTAGTTGCTCTTCAGTGCAGTGGCCAATCATGACACATACCTACTTTTTCATACTTAACTGCATTTCTTTGTTACAAAGGAAGAGCCTCTCAGGAAGTTTGAGTTTGCTTAGTGAAGCTTTTTCAAAATGTACTCTTCATTTGATAACTCTGACCCCCATATCCTCCCAAATTTCCATGTATGAATTAGGGGAAAGGATTGTAGATTTAATCACAATCTCAATTCTGCATACCTGCTTTGGGTTTTTTTTTTTTGTTTTTTTTTTTTTTTACAGCTTTCCTGCTTATTTTTCCTTCTGAGCTTTGATGGCATTGCTCTCCAGTCTAAAAGTTAGCCTTTTATAGTTATATCTTCACTAAATTTTCAAACAGTAAAGTAGTAATTGCTTTTACTCACCCATGAGCACAATTTCTGGCCACCTTCTGGACTTGGTCAGCTGCTTATCTGTCTCAGTTTCTCCGGCCCCATCACAGAAACCATAAAGCACATGGTAAGGATCATTGTGCTCAGCCACATACTCTGTCCATTCACAGCGGTCCCGGGCGGCCTTACAGAGGTACTTGTTCTACTGCAATCGCTACATGAACCACATGCAGAGTCTCCGCTTCGAGCACAAGCTCTATGCTCAGGTGAAGCAGAAGATGGAGGAGATGCAGCAGCACAACATGTCCTGGATCGAGGTGCAATTTCTGAAGAAAGCAGTGGACGTGCTGTGCCAGTGTCGTGCCACTTTGATGTACACTTACGTCTTTGCCTTCTACCTCAAAAAGAATAATCAGTCCATCATCTTTGAGGTAGGAGATGTCCCCAGAGGACTGACTGACGTACAGGAGGAGGGAGGGAGAGAAGCCAGGCCATTGAGCTGAGTAGTCAGTTACCATCTCAGGACTAAAATGTGAAATTCACCTTCCTGCCCTTTCCTTGGGGGAAGACTGGATACTTACCTCAATCTTGGTTTTAAACGCTTAAAATGAAATCCATCAATTACAAAAGATACTAGTTAAATTGAAATAATTAACAAAATGTTTCTTTAAAGTTTGCTTACATCATGTTCAAAACTCCAATTCTAGAGGCAGATGAAAATAGGAACAGGAAAATTTTTCTCTTTTGAAAAGTCTTCCTTGAGATCAAATAGCAAGGAGAGATTCCATTTTCTTTGGTCAGAGGATCCTCTCAGGTCCTTGCAAGGTAAACACACTGTGATGGTTTAGCAGTGAAGGCTTGATATTTCATCAGATCAGACACAGTATTCAAAGGTGCATACAAGAAATTGCCTTGAGAGCTTCTCTTCAACAGGATGGCAGGAGCTACTGAGATTTCCATATATAGAATGTAAATTAAACCTGTTTTGATGAATTTTGTTCCTGGAGGCCTTTGATCAAATTTGTCCTCTGAGATCAGCTTGAACAAACTCACAAACCCTGTTTATGGGCCTCTGTTTCAGAGCCTCAATATCATTTTTATTAAATGCAGCTCTTATCTGTGCCTAATGTACTCAACAGTAATCATAACCTGGATTCAGCTTCTTTCCTCAGGTTTTATCTTGTTTCACACCAGTTTTGCAGAAATAAGCTGTCAATCTATCAGGTTATAATCTCTTCAGGCTTTGTTCCTCATCTCTGTCCCTCCCACCTGCCCATGTACATTGGCATATTGGGGGAAGGAGGAGAGCTGAAGCATTAAGTGATAGTATACTAAGTCACATGCTAATGATGTATCAGAAGTGGGATTTGAACTTGGGTTTTTTGACTCCAGTCTAAAACTACTGAACCATGGTGTTCTTTAACTTACAACTGAAACTATTTACATATTCTTACTTGAATTGTCATAAAATATTATATCTAAAACTGGAAGGAACATCAGAGACCATTTTTAGTTCAGTTCCCTCCTAAGACGTAACTGGAAACTCAAGACACTTGGAGATTAAGGTACTTGTTATTATCTCAAACAGTAAATGTGAAAAGCAAAATTTGAACCCAGATTCTAATTTCAGAGCCAGTCTTCTTTGAACTATAGCTTGCTTTTTCTCCTTTATGATCCAGAAAGAAAAATATTTGATGTTGCTCCAAAATACAAATTTTTGTTCTTGTTTATTAAAGAAGATTGTGTATTATTTTTGCCATAAAGACCTTGTTTTTTATCATGTTTTATTTAACATCAGTGGTTTAGTTTAGTCACATAGAAGATAACACTTTCTGTCTTGTCAATGTGTATTTCTAAGACACAAATTTGGAGAAAGTGAGCACTGAGAAGTTCCTTATTTTGATATTTCTATGGAAAGTGTGAAAAGTGTTGGAAGAAGTGAAGACTTCTTGGTTTCAGTAGAGGCCTGAGAGTTTGTCATTTATAAGTGAACAGGATGAAAACAGTTATTGAATGAATGACTTATAGGCTTGGCACTGTTTCAGGCTCAAAAATGTTAAAGCACAATACAGTTTTTGTCTTTGAGGAGTTTCTCATTTAGTGCCAAAGACAAGACATCTCAAGCATTTTCATTTCCTTCTGACATTGATTTCTTCTGTCTTCCCCCTTCCCCTCCTTGACTCAAGATTTTTTATTTTATTATTTTGTTTTTTTCTAATAAATTAAGTGCAACCTTAGGTGGGCTCCTATACTCACAACTTATACTGAGTTTTTGATCAATGCATACAGTACTGCTGAATTCTGATGTTAACTCAGTTGTGTCTGAGTCTCATTCATGTTGGCTTCTTTTAATGAGAAGAAAATACACAGAATAAGAAACTGTGACTTCAGGGTCGAAAACACATTGATTTCTTAGAGCAATCATGTTAATCAAGGTTCCACAAGGAAGCCCTGTGGCTGTATATTGACTTAGATTTTAAATGTGTTCTGCCCTTGGGAGTAGCCCAGGTCAGTGTTTGAGACTTGAGATAATAGAAAGTAAGAAGGAATAACAGCAATAGAAAAAATGGAATGGCCAGAGTGATCACAGTACTGTGAAATAGAAAAAACTGAGTCTTGTTCTTGTTCTTGCAGAATAACCAGGCAGATCTGGAGAATGCTACCGAGGTGCTGTCAGGGTACCTGGAGCGAGATATATCCCAAGATTCACTGCAGGACATAAAGCAGAAAGTGCAAGACAAGTACAGGTGAGGTGCTGCAATCCAAGCTTGCTGCTTGGCCAGCTGCCCTGCTTGGTGGCAGCATGGGCCATATATCTGTACTTAAGCAATGGCTCAATGATAGGAGGGAGCACTGCCTCTGCAGGATGGGGGTGTGGGGTGTGCAATCATTCACCTATTCTTTCCATAATCGAATCATTCTGTTTCTCTCCTATTTTGGGGTGGGAGAACAGGATGGGGGGGAGGGGGAGATGGACAGAGAGGCAGCTTAACATACTATGGTAAAGTACAGGTCCTAGCACAAGAGGCAGAACATGCTGTGCAGGGAAGAGGGAACAACAGAAAAGTTACACTTTGCACACTGGCGTGCCATATGGGTGACTAGGCACAAAGTGGCACTTAGGAAGGGGGAGATAAGTCAGATTTCGGTGGGTAGTTAGAAGTGGGGGGAACAAGAGCTTCAGGAGTCTTCCTGTAAACTTGGGAAAAATGATGTTGAATGGAATTGAGAATACATGGGAGGAAAAGAAGACACCATCCTGGAGCCATCTATTTTGAGGGACTTGGAAGAAGAGACAAGAGGAACCAGTCAGAGGTAACAGACTCTGTGTGTTTAGTTCCCATGGCATCAGAGGGTATTAGGATGCACAGAGACTAAGAGACACTTTAGATCTGGCCGTTTAAAAAGCCTTTTGATGTGGGGGGAAGCATATTCTATATCAGGACAGTATTGGACGAAAGCCAGATCAGAGGTTTGAATTGTCATAGGGAATGATGGGGCTGTTGATTAATGGGGGGAAGATCTTGTTTTAAAGGATTTGGAGAAATCTGAGCAAAGGGTGAAGCTAAGGATGCCTGGCAGCAGGATATAGGGAGGAAGATGCTGGAGAAGCAGGACTGACTTCAGATGGACTCCCTTTGGGAGCAGAACACTTTAGGAGGCCATTTGTAGATAGAATGCTGAAGAATGGGTTGTTCTCTTTTCTCATTGGCCTCTTATCTCTCCCCTCCTTCCCCCACAGATACTGTGAGAGTCGACGAAGGGTTTTATTACAGCATGTGCATGAAGGCTATGAAAAAGACCTGTGGGAGTACATCGAGGACTGAGGAGGGCCCTGCATACAATGAACTCTGAAAACTTTACCATCTAGAGTGCTCATGCAATTAAAACAAAAAACACAAAAAAGGAGGCACTAAGCCTGTTCTGACACCGCTGGTCTGTAGTACCGGAATTCTGTTTTGTTAACGGAAAGTTTAAGTAAATTATATTGTAATAAAAAAAGGTAGATAAACCATTGTACAACAGTATTCTAGGCCGCCAACAAGTGTGACAGACGCACTAAAAGCCCTCCGACTTGGACTTGTACCGTAGCTTCATCCCCCCCAGCTGGCTCCTCTCTTCTTTCTTTTCTTTCCCTGTGTGTAGTACAGTTCACCCTAAAACACAGTTTCTTGACACTGCTTTTCATGTCCAGACCAGCCACTTTGTTGTACTTTGGTGAGGGATCTCTCTCCCCCCTCCCCCCCCCCCCCTGCTCCCCACACTCCTCTCCCCCGAGTGCCCGAATGTCCAATGCTGACCCAGCTCTGGGGGGAGGGAGGGGGGAGCAAGCAGCAGGGAAGGAACTTTGTACATGACTTTTAAACCCAGAGGACAACACAGTATTTTTCAAAATTGTATATAGCGCATATGCATGGACAAAGCAAGCGTGGCACGTGTTTGCATAATGTTTAATTACAAAAATATTTATTCTTTAAAATTCTTCAAGATTATGTCTATTTGCTGTGCATTTTCTTTCAGTTTGCTTCCTTTTCCAGGGTCGGGGGTGGGGGCTGGTGTGTTGGTCTCTCACTTCTTCCTGGCTATATACTAAAGCTGTTTGGTTCCCCTCCTCCACAGTTGCGGCTCTCATGTTCACAGCCTGGTCCATCTCGGGTGTGCCCTTGCTGGCAGTGGGCGCCACACCTGGAATCCTGGCTCCCCATACAGAACAATGAGGAGTCAGTGGACAGGGCAGGAGGGGCAAATGGAGCGAGTGCTCTGAGAAAGGTCCTGATGGGTGGGCAGCTGTTCCTCTGACAGCCCCTCCTCCCCGTCCAGCCTTGTCCACTTGTGCCCAGAGCTGAAGGCTTCATCAATTTAGCTGAGGGTCGGGCCCCCCAGGAAGCGCTTCAGCATCTCCTCCACTTCAGTTTTTTAATGCTGCTTTGGAGCCTTTTAAAATGTTAGCTATGGCTCTCTTCACCTTTCTCTAGAGACCCTCCTTTCCCCCCCTCCCCCATAATATCAAACAGAATGTTCTTTGCCTTGAAGACTTTTAAACCCCAAGCCAAAAAGACACCATCAACATATTCAGTTCATGAGAAACTGGATTTGAAAGAAAAGGTGGTGAGATTATCCACACATATTGCTGTGGATTCCCTTGTAAGGTAGCCCCGGAAAGTAGAGCCCCGGCTAGGGTGTTCAGCTTTGTCCCAGAGCCAGCAGGGACAGGGTAGCTGCAGAAGCTCTGCAGCGCCCCATCTGGAGAATTCTGTCCTAGAGCTGGCTGATGCTGCTCAAGGCATACTCACTTGTCAGCAGGTCCAGGGGTGATGTTTTTCACCAGGCTGGTTTCCCTAAACTTGTTATCAATTGGGATGAAAAGCGAACAGAGGTCTTGGTGGACAAGATCAGTTAAAGCTGTAAGGACCTCATGTTCTCTCCCTGAAAATGTCATGTACCCAGGGAGTGATTCATTCCCTGTAACCTCCGTGAGGCAATTTGGCCCTGACCATTGATTTGCCACAATATGTTTTAGGGACAGGAGTTGGCTTCCCTCTTAGCCTACATGGGTTTTTACAATGTCTACAGCTCCTTTTAGGAAATTTGTGTAAGTGCTCTTTATCCCCTGGTTAAAATCAGATAGCATTGTTAGTGTGAGGTCCTCCCACTATATAATTGTATTATGCTGCTTCCTGAAATAAGCCATTTTACAAGAGCGCATTCTTCACCCTTTAGTCATCTCGCTCTTGCTTCCCTGGTTTCAGATCTGAGCTCTCTCAGAGTTCTTTCTTTGGCTTAGAATCTGATCAACCCTAAGATGCACTGAGAATTAGGGTTGAGGAACTTTTTGTTTTAATCTTGAATAAAGGTTCTTTTCCTGAGGTCTCTCCAGGTGCAGCCAGTGTTGCTACATAGATATATGTGGATCATTTTTTTAAATGCTGGAGTGTTTTTTTCCCCTTTTCCAGTTATTCTGCAGTTTTTAGGTTGGAACTTTAAAATTTTTTCTCTTTATCTTTTTTTTTTTTTTTTTTTTTTTTTTTTGCAACAAGTAACCAAAAACAGCATGTGCTTTATAATAGCCCTCAACAAACAAGAGAGAATTGCCTTTGAGGTATATGCATTGTGGTTTCATATTGGAGGCCTAAGGATGTTGCATGTGGATGAATTCAGTAGTTAGTCTGAGTCAGGGGGTTCATTTTATTCTGGTCCCTGATTCTTAACAGCTGTCATAATTATCTGTATTTAATAACTTTCTTGTTGGCTTTAGTGCCTATAGCTGCTTCCCCATTTCGCCAGCCTACAGGCCTTTGTTAGTAGTGGGCTCAGTTCACATCCAGCAACAGGGTCAATTTTCTTTTTTCCTTGCGCCCCCCCCCCTTTATTAAATTCATGTTTCAATTGAGCAGCGCTCTGAGCAGTAGATGAGATTTCAGTGAAATCCCAACTAGGAGCTCAGATTATAAAGCAAAATGTTGAGTGGCAGATCCCCAAATCTGTGTAAATTTTTACAACCCAGGTTGTGTGTATGTATATACATACATGCATGTTTGTATATATGTGTATACGCAGATCCAAGACTGGCTTTTGATTTTCAAAACGGTTGAATCTGTAGTGTTAAATGTAGTTCAACCACTATTAGGAACTGAAATTGATACAAAGAGAAGATAAGGGACTTCAGTCCCACTTGATGTTACTGAGGTCCTTTGAACTTAAAAAAAAAAAAAAAAACCCATTATAGAGCACTTGGGGGTGGGGGGGATGGTAAGACAATCAGATTGGTGGATTGATTAAATGCTCCTAACCCTGTAATTTTGTGCATAGAGCACCTTGTGCTGTGGAAATTAATGTTCTTAGATTTTCATTGTAACTGGACTGTTCAGGTTGCCCAGAGGGAAAGAACATTCCTAATTCTAATAAAATAAACTTTTATTTTGTTATTCCATTAGTTATTTATGTTTTGTTTTAATAGTAAAATAGTGGTGGCTTTCCCCAAAGGGGGCTATTCATATTATGTGCCTTAAGACACTTTTCTGACTTTGTAAGAAGTTAGGAGTAAGACTCTTCTCTGAATTGAGCTGTGAATGAAATAGCCTTACCTCCCTTCATCCTTTACAAAGAATTCTAGTGTTGAGACCTTAAAAATTTATAAAGCCTTCCATTTTTTTAACCACATCTTGGGGATTTGGGAACAACATAAATTATCATTTCTTAATAGTAGGGACAATTCCAAAAGTTTGCTTCAAGTAATTTTCAGCTAATCACACACACACATGCAGATATTCTATCTTTTCCTTTCCCTCCCCCTATTTCCTCATCTGTTCCTTTCCCAAAACAATTCAAGACAGAACAAAGATGTCAAACATACAGGCCTGGTCAGCTGCACTCTCGAATGGAGCCAAACCAAATTAAAATTTAATTGGGAAATATTTAACATTTAAAAATACAGTAAGACATAGGTGACATTACATTTTAAAACAGTCAACATGTACAGGCCTGCAGACATCCTTAGATACAGATTAGTGGACCATTTTCTTATTTCAATTTGACAGCACTGGTCTAACTAATAACATCCTAATTCATATCTTCATTGCCCTTCTCTTTTGATTGACTAGTTTCCAAATCACAAGGGAAGTGTTACCCTTTATTTGGTAGCTTTATGCTTTAAAATACAAGTATCAGGGAACATGTGATCTACCCATACATTTGAACCAACGGGAATATTGTTTATTGATGTTGATCTTCCCTTAAATTGTTAATGGGCTTTGAGCTAAAGTGACAAAAACATTGGGGTCTCCTGTACTCAGTAGGGTTGTTTTGTTTATTTTTTCATTTTGGAAACCACCCTTGAAGAGAAAGGCCTTGGTGATGTGGAAAACGCTATACATGGTGTGATATGGGAAGTTCCCAGGTCCAGTGCTACTATGGCAAAAGATTTTTAATCTACAAGTAAGTGATGGACTTTTAGGAGATGTTTTATGACTTGAAACAGATTTTGAGTATGGGAGAATTTCTAACATCCTTCTGCAGGCAGGTGTTGGGTGATTTCAGTTTTGAGATTTTCAGTGAATGATCTTTAGGAATACAGTGTGATACTTAGCATGCTCCCTCTTCCCCACATTTCTTTTCTCGTCTGGGCCAAATTGTTGGATCTCTGCCTCAGTTGCCTCATCTGTAAAATGAGTATCTAACTAGATCCTAGAAGTTCGTTCCAGCTTCCCAGAGGCCTAGATCATTGTAGGAAGAAACTGAGACTATAATAGGGGGAGATGAGACTTTGAGAAGATCTGAACCCCTAGTGGTTAATTTCACTTCCTTTGGGAGAGGATCTAGTCTATGATCTTTACTAGACCTTTATGATATATCCTTTGGGGCCCGCCCTCTAGATGCTGATAACTTGCTGGTTTAATAGTCTCAATAGTGACTGTTCAGCCACAACACAGCTCTCAAATCAGTTTCCTACTTTGTGCAACACTTGGTTAGTGAGAGAAGGTCCAACAACCTCAGAAATAAGTGGTGCTTGGAAATTATGAAGCATTTTGAGCCCTGTGATTGCCTCATGAATAAGACTTAAGTTGTTTACTTTTTGTGGGCTTAAACTTATCTTTTGGTTGTTTTTCACTAAGCAGCAATGTTAGGGATTGAAGTGGCTCTGGCAGTCTGGACATGAACACATACAACAGTTAAGTTCTTAACTATGTATGAGAACTTAGGTTATCTTAGGGGTTAAGTCGTGGACAGAAGAGTATGAAATCATTGAGAAAAATGACATTTAATAGGCTCATTGAAGAAAGCTCCCTTATATTAAATGGATTCTGAGCTGAGCCTTGAAAAGAAGCTAAGAATTTTTTGGGAAAGGGAGGAGGGAACATTTCTTTCCACCATGCAGGACCAGTGTTTTTCCTGTGGGGACAAACTCCCAACAATGCCCATCAAAGCCTACCCTTACACCTTTTCTTGTGTGTTTTCCAATAAATCCACAGGAGATGCACCCAACACTGGGGCCTGCTTCTAGGCTTCATGACCTTGCATGGTGGTACCAAAGCATCGGTCTATCTCCTTTTTTCCAGACATGCTGTTTCCTGATTTAAGCCCCTCCTGTCAAGTTGCCCATTCTTATCTCCTAGAAATGAGGCTTTGGGGCTAGGAACGATCTGCAATTTAATTTAAGATGGTGATAGTAATGGTGGGATTTGCAGAAGAAAATTAGGACCTTGTTTAGATTTTGTATCAGTGTGATGAAATAGAAAACACTTGTCTTGCCATTAAAAGACAGATGGATTTGAATCTATGATCCCAGCTAAGTCATAAAGTTGGAACTCTTGCTGTGAGATGAATTCTTTGTCAGACAAATCCTGTATTTATGGGCACTTGCAGAGTACCATTTTGTCTGTTTTCAGAGAAATATTTGTTGTGGATGAATCAGCCAGCAGCAACTTACAGCAAGATTAGAAGTGGACTGATTCACTTGCCCTTTTGTATAACAGAAAATTGGGAGGAGAAAAGTTAAAAATTCCTAGGCCCTAGAGAACATGATCTTTAATGGAAGGATGAATATGCAACAATAACATTTGCAACAATTGGTGGCTCAAATTTTGGTCTTCATTTTAAAACTTCAGGCCATCCACTGTGTACTCATTAAATACAAAGTCCAGGCACTGCTTCCTAGGATTAGTTGAGATTGCCTGCCTGCACAGGCAAAGAATCAACATACTTCTGGAGATTCACGACCGGACAACCAAAATGCCCCTGGGCAGAAAGCTTCCTTCCTATTGATCTTGCATGTCCAGTATACCATCTTGGAATGAATTCTGAATTCTGCAAGTGTGGTAACACAGTGGCTTTCCCCCAGACACTTGCTAGGTAGGATTACAAGCTCCATTCACTTTGGCTTTTCCCAAGTAAATGTTTTGTTTTTTGTTTTTGTTTTTTAAAGTGGACAATGGGGGGTAGCTGTGAGGTTGCCTGTTTAGGTATGTAGGTAACCTATTGTGGAGTAAACAAACAACTTCTCTTCACAAAGTGTTTTCATTTGTAAGCACTAATATTTGACTTCAGTAGTTGAATCCTTGAATTGTTAAATTTAAAAGGATTTTTTATTCCTTTGGTGTGGATACTTCTCTGCCAACATAGGTTCCAACTCTGCCATGCTTCAGTAAATGGTTTGGGGTATTAACGGAGGCCAGTTACCATCTGAAGTTTGGCCAAGAGGTTATGAGTCTTGTCCTTGGCGACCCATTCTGAATATCTTATTGCCCAACTCCCTAAATGACTTTCAGGTTTGGTAATATTTATGAGTTGTAAACCCCTGGAGGCTACAGAAGTGACATTCTGAGTCTGGTGTGATGAGGATATTTGGCAATTATCTTTCATTTTAAGGTTTGACTTTCTCCTTTGATTTGGATGATTGTATTAGAGATTCTCTCCTTTCTCCAGAGGACTCTTCCCTTCAGAAGGATGTTCTTCATAAACTGTGTGGTCATTTCATTAGGATTCCAACAAAAGTCAAACTCCATTCCATAGGGAAAAGAGAAACTCCGAAAATCAAACACCAACTTATGTTTGTTTCTAAGATAGTGGTTCTCAACCTTTTGGGGCATGAGGACTCTCTTTTAATTGTTAAAATCTTAGGGACCCTTACACAAGTTTTGGTTGCACTATATTTGAGAATATTTATGAGGACAAGCTATTCAGTGATAAGGGATAGGGATTGTGAATTCATCAATATAGGGAATATCCCAGAAGAGGAAACTCCATTTACCAACAATTCCAATCAACACCACCTCATTACCTAGAACACTGAGAAGTTAACTGATTTCGTCAACCTGAGTCACGTGTTAGAGGTGAAGCTTGAACCCTGGTCAAGCTCTGAGCCCTGCTTTCTGCCATGATATATTACCTCTTGTGAATTCAGGAACATAAAGTTGTATTTTATTAAATGTCAGTCATTTTATTTATTAGGAGGTCTGCAGAATGAAGTTTGCTTACTGTACTTAGTTACTCCATGCATTTCTGGACCATCTGTGATGTTTCCATGGGCTATATATTGGGAACTACCACTCAAGGGAAGCTTTATCAAAAAAACAGCCAATGAAAATCCCAAAGATTTCTTCACACAAGTGTCTATGGACCTCTAAACAAATTAGGATACTCCAACCACATTAAAATATTTGTGTACCAGCTAGCATCAAATAAGGTTTTGACAGCTTGAACCTAGGAAAAGGAGGTAACATACTTCTAAGAGAAATACAATGAAGGATGTTTTTACTAAAGAAAATAATTCCAAGTTCAAGTTCCTAATGTGCAGTTCTGAACATGTCTGGAACAATATACACCTTATGGCAGTAATAATACCTGCAGGGCTCAGTCACTTTGCTGAAGTGGCCTTTGAGAGAATTCACCTTGCACTTAGGATTCAGAAGATAAGAAAGGATTTGTAGATGAGAGAAATTCTATACTTGCATAACACCTGCTTTGGGAAATTGCCTTGCTCTGGAAGCTGTTGGTACGAGATTGAAAACTCGTGTCCTTCCCCAACAATTCTCCAGAAATGGATTTTTTTGAGAGATTTGTATGTGCAAAGGTGGTAACCCTGATGATGACCAAAGAAATTGTTTAAAAGTGTGGACATGTTTTCTTTACATAAATTAAGGAACTGTTTCATATTAATCCTATTCTTGAATAACCCTTCTTTTGCATTACATTCTCATTTCTTTTTTTTTTTTTTTTTTTTGCTGAGGCAATTGGGGTTAAGTGACTTGCCCAGGGTCACACAGCTGTTACGTGTCTGAGACCAGATTTGAACTCAGGTCCTCCTGACTTCAGGGCTGGTGCTCTATCCACTGCGCCACCTAGCTGCCCCTACATTCTCATTTCTTAAGAATTCTACAAAACTGGATGAAAAGTGGATTGATACTGGAGAGTCAGTCTTTTTGCTCAATGAAAAATTTGAAACTTTGTTCCAGAAAACTCTTGATTTCTTATCAGAGTGGCACTATAGCAAGAATGGACATCACACTTAAGGAGCTGAGAATCTAAAGATAATATTGAGACTAAACTGAACCAGACAGCAAACATCACAAACAGCTCCCATCTTTCACCCTACCCCCATCCCTTTAGAAGTTGGAAAGTCATCCTGAGGGTAGGAAATTTTTTTAAAGTACTTCATAAAAGTCCATTCATAATTCACTAATATTTATAATGCTTCACATGCTCATACTGGCACCATATAATAGCTTTCCGTTAGTTATTTGGGATTTTAATTCTGAAGACCTAAGGCACCATGAATTGCAGTTTATTTGTACTATGAGAGTTTTGCCATGTTAAAAAAAATTTTGGTTTTGCATTGGTGGGCAACTGGAAATCACAGACGTTGCAATTTCCCAAAGGCCTTTTGCCTATTGAATTCTAGGCTCAGTAGGAGTCCAAGCACATTATCTCTGTGAGAAGTGCACAATAACATGCTAATGTCACAACTGAACATTATTGGAAATGATCAGCATAGCTAGAAAAGATGAGCTAGTCCTGTAGTGAAAATGAGATGGAAAGCCCAAAGGATTCTACGAGTGGCCCTGAAAGAGTGAAAGAAGAGAATTGACCGTGCATCTTGGCTAGAGCCTCCATGACAGATTTATGGGAAAATGTGAACATAAGTCACACAGGTAGAGAGGGAAAGCACCCACATATGGAAAGAAATAAGCATTTATTAAGCACCTACTTTGCTGCAGGTACTGTGCTTTGTGAATATCTCACTTGATCCTCACAACAACCTGGAGGTAATTATTATCCTTATTTTAGGGGTTAAATGGCCCAGGGCCATACGGCCAAAAAGTGAAGACCAAATTTGAAGTAAAGTCTTCTTGACTCAAGGCTCAGTGCTTCTATACATTGCATTTTATGCAGTATTCTGGATCCATAGTCCTCCATCTCTTCAGAGGAATAAGAGAAGGCATCACAGGTGCCAATTGCACCACTTCACATAAAGCTGTCCTCTTTGATTAATAATTTCTAAATAGGCAAATCTGATTGTCTTTTCTCAATTTTGTTTTTACTGATCTCTGAAACATTTGATGTTAGTGTTCACTGTCTCTTCCTGAATTTCTCTTTTCTCTAGATTTTCCCACATACCCTCCAGGATTTCTTCCTCCTTGATGTACTCTTGTTTCCTTTGCTTATTCATCACTCATATATCTTGTTTCTTAATCTGGGCAACTCTAAAGCTCTGTGCTGGGCCTTTTCTAACCTCCCCTTCCTTTCTTTTCCCTTCTTCCTCTAACTGATTGAGCCAACCCCAGGCAGTTTTCTCACTTAAACTTCTCTATATTCACAGTACAAGGTGAACAGTGACATCTAACTATGTATTGCCACAATCTGGGTTGATTTCAAAAATTTGTCCCCTTGAAGAACTGCCAGATCTTGTTTCCCAAGTTAACAGCAGCTCATGCCAATTTAAAAATGTGACCCACATTCATAAAAGTCTGCTCTTGGAAATGCAAGTCATGGAGTAACTCCTGCTTATGCCCCCAAGGGAGAGAGCTCCCAGCCCTGCCCTAGGAAAGGTTTTTTTCTCCTGTGTCCTCCTGGCATCCTCATGCTGCAAACAAAGAGAGATCAGAACACGTGAGAACAATTGACTCCAGCCATTTATGAGAAACTATTAAATCAACCAATGTACTTTGTAGCATAATTTGTTAAAAACATAATTAAAAGTGTGTTAAGGGTAGGGGCCATCTATTCCTTTGCTGCTAGAGAGAGTACCCACAATAAGAATCCACAATCACTTATACCTCCTAGTTTATTTAGAAGTACTCATGGTCTTGAAGGAGGGAACTGCAGATGTGGCAGTTAATGATTTGGAGAGAAACGAGAAAAGAATGAGGGAAGAGAAAGAGAAGGAAGGAGAGAATAAGAGGAGACAAATGGGGGTAGGTTTTTGATATTTTCCAGCTTCTTAAGTATGCATTTGTTAACTTAATAGAGAATAAGTTCCATTCCCAACGTGGATCCTTAGGTCTTCAAATAACTCATTTGAGAATGCCAGGAAATATGTGTATGTGTATAGGGACAAAAGAGATTTAAAAGTTGATAATCCAAAGATTTCCCACCTGAAGCTCCAATGCTCATGGTTGTGTGGGTTTGCTCTTTGTGTTAAAACAGTGATATATCTGATGTTTTCTTTTAAAAGTGATACTGATCAATGCCCAAATGTCTTAGGTGACTGGCGTTTTTAAGATACTGAAGTTGTTATTTAAATATCTCTATACAGCTTCTGTCTCCTGATACCCTAAGTAAGTTGATATTGCCATAGAAAGGTTTTATTTTTCTCATCCTGCTCTTTTTTTGTAGATCCTATACAGAACTTGAACTGTTCATTATTCCTCAAAGGATATTCTTTAAAGGACCCAGTGTACTTTATTGAGCCTCAGTTTCCTCATTATAAAAAGAGATGATCTTGTCTATTTCATAAGGTTCTTGTGAATATTAAATGTAAACTACTTTGCAAATTTTAAAGTATCAATTAAATGTCAATTTTTGTCATGGATATTATACCTATTCAAGAGAGGAAAAGGGGGGGGGGGGCGCAGCTAGGTGGTGCAGTGGATAGAGCACCAGCCTTGAAGTCAGGAGGACCTGAGTTCAAATTTGGTCCCAGACACTCAACATTCCCTAGCTGTGTGACCCTGGGCAAGTCACTTAACCCCAATTGCCTCAGTCAAAAATTGAGAGGAAAAAGGAATCAATTTAATCCCAGCTTTAGTCAAGTATAGGATTAGGAGAAAGATGGGGAAGGCAATCTATTTTTTAAAAAAAAAAAAAAAGCTTCCCAAATCTGGAGAGCACAGCCTATCCTCTTGACACTCTACCCCAAACTCTACAGCCTCCGATGTTGCTGAGCTGGTGATGGTAGCTCAGATTTCACTGAGGATCATTTAAGCTTCACAACAACCCTATAATGTAAAAGCTATCATTGTTACAAATGAGGAAACGGGGCAGAGAGAATTTAAACGACTGGCCTAAAATCACTAGGAAGTGACTGAGGTGGAAGGAGGTTGGGGGCAGAGTGAGTGTGGGTGACAACAGGTTCAAATGCGACTGAAGTTGACACTGAAATTCGTTGATTCTATACACTGAAATATCTCACATGCCAAATTCCAGAGGCCATGAAAGAACAAACCATGTTACTAACAAAATTCCCCTCCAATTTTTAGCACTGATATTTCCAAATAGTCTCCACAGGTCCCAACCCCCACCATGCACATGCCACAGGATTTGGTCTAAGATCATGAAAAGCCATAGGTGATTTTCTTCCCCCCCTTCCCCCCCAATCCAGTGCACTCAAATATAGTTCTGGGCTCTGTGAGGTTTACAGAGATGAGTTTGTAGTCTAGCCAAAGCAATCACTCACGCAGTATAAACATAATTATGGCAGGAATTCGATCAGTACCCTGAAAAAGATGCTTTTCTTTGAGGGATTGCCACGGTCCGTTATTTCATCGCTAAACAGCTTTAGCAGGGCTGATCTTCAGAGAACAGACATGACAGCGATCATCTCAATTTCCCATTCAAGACACTTCCGGGGTTCCCTCTTCAAACCCTTCTGTCATCCAAAGCCTTCCAGTCTTGATTCCTACCTACCTTTCCAGTCCTCACCCGCCCTCCTGCTTCCCGCATCTACCCCGGACATTTCCATCTGGCTCTTCACTCCTCCGTTCCGGCAGGTCCCGACCCCGAAGATGCAGCTATTAAAGCTTCCTCCTCCAACAGCCCAGCGGCCTTCTCTTACATAAGACCTTCCCAAAGGTCCAGAAAGTTACTTGATATTGGACTCACACGTATCGAAACATTTGCACCACATACATATCTACACATAGCCGTGGAACTATGCATATATACATTCATTCATATACACACGTGTGTACATTTGTCCACGTGTGTGCGCCTGCGCGCCTGCATCTCCTTCCCTACCACCCAGTTGCTACTATCCATCTCCCGATGCTACTTTTTCTCTCGGCCTTTTGAGCACCTGGGTGGGTCCCCTGAGCCGCTAGACGGCGATGGAGCCTCTGCGCACAAAAGTGAGTCCCTTCTAGCCAAACATCCGCCTTCTCTATGGTCCACTTCCCTTGCTCTTTTCCCTTCCAAGGACCAGGAAGAGCTTCCGGGGTCACCTGTCGCCTTGGAAACGAGGTTTTTCCGGTGGCTCCGGGGGAGGGGCCAAGATGGCCGAGGAGAAACCGTCTACGGTGAGAGAGTTTGGGATTTGAAGGGCCCGGGATGGATTTCCTACTTCCCCAGTCCCAGAATCGCAACCTTGGGGCGGGGGAGGAAGGCGTGGGCATGGCGGAAGCTGGGTTTCCTCCTCCCTCAGCGGGATCTCAGAGATCTCCCCGCCGTCTCCGGCGGATCTCTTTGCTGGAAGAGAAGGCCGGGGCGAAATGGGGCTGCCGCCCCGGGCGGGGAAGGGTCTTCTTACTCTTTTACGGGAGAGGGGAAATCCGAGAGAGCGGAGGTGGAAGGGGGAGGGGCCTGAATGTTCTTTATTAATCTTTCATCTGGCGTTTAGTTCAGGACCTGCACACAGCAGGTGCCAAATTAATGCTACACCTCTGCTGAGCCTCTGAAGAAAGCCCTTTGCTTGACTGACACCTCGGGTGCCAGGGGGAAGGGAAGAGGTATGCCCCTCCAGGAACGGGAGAGGGGCGGGGAGAGACCCTTGGGTGGATGTCATCAAGGGAGGGGTTCGGCCTGAGGCTTGTTCCCCTTCCTTTGGAGTTTCTAGATTCTATGATTGTGTGAAGTCACTAAGCCCACATGTGCCTTAGTTTCCTCTTCTGTAAGGAGCCACAGGTGCTGCTGTCTCCATTTTTTAGATGAGGAAATCGAGATACCTCGAAGTTACGTCCCTTTTCCGCAACCCTAACCCAGTACTGTCTGTAAATATCAGAAGCAGGATTCAGACCTAACATTGGTTCTTCAAAATTGTCTCTTTTGCAGATTTTCTTCCATCTCTCAGAACTTTGATATATTTTCATTATCTAATGTGCCAGAAAATAAGTTCCTGAATTCTTTTAGGAAAACTTAGGACCTAGACCACAAAAGGATTATTTCTCACCTAGATTTATAGTCATTTGGATGAACAACTATACAGCCTATATGTCATAGATAGATAGTGCAGATGGCCATTGAGCTAGGTCCAGAATTAAATAGGAAATGACAAGCAGATGATTTTCCTGAGCTCAGGCTCCCCCCTGAAGCTTTTTGTGGGATAGTAGAATCATAGGTTGAGAGCTGGCAGGGATTTTAGAGCCCCTCAAGTCCAACCTCCTTACTTTATAGATGATAAAACTGAAGCTTCCCAGATAGGAAGCTTGCTTGCCCAGGCTCACACACCAAGTGTTAAGAGGCAGGATTTGAATCCCGATCTTCCTTACTGTTGCCACTACAGTACCTGTTCTGTCTCCTGATTAAGTCGATTTTCCTTCAGGCACTCTTCACTTCTAGTCCTCTTGGTGGTCTCCCCACTTTAGAGAACTCCCCCCACTCTGTTTAGTCCTTCACATTGCAGCTGGGGTGACCTTCCTTAAGTACAGATCTGACTGTCACTCCGCTTCTCAATAAATGCCAGAGGATAAAGGAGAAACTCCTCTCTTTACTTTTTAAAATCCTTTATACCTTGCCCAGTCTGTCTTTCTAGCTCCTCTATGTATTGTTCTGAGAACCAGCCAAAAAAGAGTTTCTTTTTGTGCCTCGAATGGGACATCCTCTGTCTTGGTGTTGGTTATGCCCCCTTACATGGGGCTTCCTTGCTGATACATCAGAGTCCCTCTCTTCAAGATTAGCTCAAACAGCAAAACTTTCCTGATTCTCCCCCAATTACTAGCTGGAAGAGAACTCCACAATATGAACTCCACTCTATATATTCCCTTTATGGTTATGCTGTACATATTTATAGATACACTTGGTTTCCCTATTACAATATAAGCTCAGGGCAGCTAGGTGGTCCAGTGGATAGAGTGAAGTCAGGAGGGCCTGAATTCAAATCTGGCCTCAGACACAACACTTCCTGGCAAAAATTAAAAGCCTAAAAATTAAGCAATTGGCTTAACCCTAGTTGCCTTGCCCCTCCCCATCCTAAAATCTAAACTCTTTGAGGGTGGGGGTTGCTTTTTTTTGAATCTGTATCCCCAGCACCTAGGACAGAGCTTGGCACAGGGTAGGCCCTGAGAGCAACTTGCTGATAGATTGAGGCAGACTCCCCATTTTTTTTTTTGAGGAAGACAGTATGTTTGTGACTCATGACTGAAATCTAGCATCTCCCAGGGACAAAAGGGAAGTAGATGCCATGCAAGAGCAGAGCACAGCACTTTATTAAAAATATATATATAATTAGGCTAAAGGGGCTTAAAGTGGTTCATAAAAGAAAGAGGTGCTAGAATGAGCTGGGCTGGTGCTGGGGGTGGGGAACCCTCTGATCTTTTCACAACAGGAGGTGGGCTTCACAAAGCCCCTTCACCTGGTGGACCTCCTTTGTGAACCTACTCCATGAAAGCTTCATAGCCATTAGCATGATAGATATTTTTAAAGCCTTTTTTTTTCCACTTCTGTAAGGATTAATCAGAAATTTTAGCAAAATTTCAGTATGTTAATGGATAGATTTAGACAACCAGGTAGCAGAGTGAATGGAGAACTGGACGCTAGGAAGAACCGAATTTAGCTCCTGGCTCAGACACTGAATAGCAGCATGAAAGCCGGCCTGGCACCTCTGAATAGCACCTGGCCCCAAGGGTTGTTGTAAAGATCAAATAAGATAATTTGAATGCTAGCCTGTGTTATGTTCCTTGGCATTTGGAGTTTGAACTTGTAAAAACAAGATCCCTTGGCTATTCCTTCCCAAAACCTACATGTTTCAAATGAGTGATTCAGTGCACTATACATTCACTGTATGCCTATGTGGTGCTTTTAGATTTCTTTTCCACCAAAAATTGAGGAGGAGGAGGA
This sequence comes from Myrmecobius fasciatus, assembly GCA_023553655.1. Classification (NCBI taxonomy): domain Eukaryota; kingdom Metazoa; phylum Chordata; class Mammalia; order Dasyuromorphia; family Myrmecobiidae; genus Myrmecobius; species Myrmecobius fasciatus. The sequence continues at coordinate 24,511 of JAJPUD010015166.1, forward strand.
AGAAGACTGCATTAGGAAAGAGAAAAGGAAGGGAATAAGCATTGATTAGCACTTACTGTGGATCAGGTTCTGTGCTAAGCTTTCATAAATATTACCTCATTTGACTTGATTAATAGTTCAAATCATTGAGTCTTACTGTTAATATAATTTGATTCCTATTAAAGGGAATTAGTGTTTTTCATATATATATTCCTTTAGTTGATGCCATTAACTTAGCTTTTGGTGGTTAAATTGTCCATTATGAGTTTCTAGGCAAGGTATCTTTTTTTTAACCCAGTCACACAGTGCCCTACTCTTTGCACATACCATCTTATTCCATTTGTTTTGTTCTTTGGAAATTTAGTCTGGAAATCACACATTGCCATTGCCAATACACTTTTTGAGCTAAAAGACAGCTTGACATAATGAATAGAGTAATGCTTAGAGCCAGGAAGACCTGAGTTGAGACCCACCTCTTGTGATCCTGCACAGGTCATTTTACTTCTCAGTCCTCTAAGCAGCTCATAATACTAAAAACTGTGCTGGCATGAGTTCCTCCCACCAAGGAAGTCTCTTCTGGATCCCTTGTCCCTAACCCTCATTTTATGTTGAGTCTAGGTCTTTCTACTAAACCACATTCCCCTTACCATCATTGAAAGTTTCAAAGAAGGTAGCTACCAGAGATTGTAGAAAGGGATTCTGGCAAGACATAGAAGATAGCTTTAAGTTTAGGATATAGATCATCCCTAATTCTTAAAGTTTTTATTTTGGTGGATTTGATCTATTTCCAGAGAGGCAGTTTCATCTTTTTCATTCACTGTGACATTACAGTGTCATGGTTAGCTTTGTAATAAAAAGACAATAAAACACCAAAGTTCTCCCTTGGTATATTATCCCCTTTCTCCATATTTTAGAAGTAATTTTAGAAGTACAGCAAGAAATGTATATTTTCCAAAAAAACATATCCTCAGACTGTTTCCTCTTGCCTACAGCTATGTGCAATAATACTTTAGAAGTATCAAAAAGTAATCAAATTACATGCATAGTCAGCTTTAGAATATAATGTCCATCTTTATTACGGTAGTTATAAAATATACTTACTTTGAAACCCTTGATATCCAGCATGCTACAGCTGAATTTATAGAGCTTGCAGGTGAGTGTTATATGCATAAATATCATTTCTTTAAAGGAGTTTTCCCTCATGTTTTTTATTTAATTAAAAAAAACATTTTGTAGGCCAGTGGTTTTTTTTTATTTTATATATTTTTCCCTTTTTTAGGTTATTTATGTACATTCATTTTTTACTTATTTTTACAAATATTGGGAGAGTAAAATCAGAACAAGGGAAAAAACATGAAAAAAAAAAAAAGGTAAAGATAGTATGCTACAATCTGCATTCAGTCTCCATAGTTCTCTCCTTGGATGCAGATGGCATTTTCCATCTAAAGTTTATTGGAATTTCCTTGGATCACTGAATTACTGAGAAGAGCCAAGTCTATCATAGTTGATCATCACACAATCTTGCTGTTTCTGTGTACATTTTCCTGAGTTTCCTTGTTTTGCTCAGCATCAGTTCATGTCAATCTTTCCAAGATTTTTTAAAATCAGCCTGTTTATTATTTTTTATACAATAATAATATTCCATTACATTTATATACCATAACTTATTCAACCATTCTTCAATTGATGGACATCCTATCATTTTCCAATTCTTGCCACCCCAAAAGAGCTGCTACAAACATTTTTGCACAAGTGGGTCCTTTTCCCTCTTTTATGATCTCTTTGGGATACAGGCCAGTGTTTTTTTTTTTTTTTTAATATATTCCATATAGTTATTTGATGGAACTTAATGGACTTCTGAAGCTTGTGTAACTGTTGTTTTCCCATCTACACTGGACTTCAAATTACTGTTTAACCTATTGGTTATATAGTACCCAAAAAGTACACTCAGAAACACTTTCTGTCTGTAAAGCGGTAAGTAAGCAGTTTGTGAGAATCCTACTTCCTGGTCATCCTTAGAGACCCACCAGACTTGTCTTTGTAGCTTCTGCCCTTCCTTATGTATGTACCTGAACATGGCATTTTCTCTTTCAGACAGCTCAGTTTCCTGGGACAATAGAATCTCAGAAACCTCGCTTGAGAAAAGGTCTGTTTGTAATCTCTGTGTATTTGGATATTGTTCTTTGTTCCATTGAATGCCACTGCACAAGTCTTTGGTTGACATCTGGCTTTGGGGACCCTGTGGCACTAACCTGCCATGTCCAACTTTAGATTTCAGGGGTACATTTTAATCCGCAGTATTCTCTAATGTCGTCATGGAGTTTACGCTTGAGTAATAATTCTGTGAGTATTACAGTGCAGCTGACTAATGCTGAGACTTCTCAGGCTAGAGACATGGATTGCAGTAAATCATCAAAGCAGCAGCTCTGCATTTTATTGCACCAACCTCAAGTGTGAGCCCCAAGACACAGCTTCCTTCAGTCAGAGATGCTGTGAGCTCCACTAATGGAAGGTGCAAGGTTGCCCCAGTGCTAAGGCATCTTGTAGTCCCCTTCCCTCCCAAAGGAGTATTTTTGTATCACAAAAGAATGCCAGATGGAGAAGTATTGGCAGTGGCTTTAGGACACCTTTTTGTATATTCTTGTGCAAGGCACTGTGGGAATGAAATTTGTAACAGCTTCCTGTTTATGGGAATAGGATTTATTTCACCTTATGTTATGACAGGTTTGTGTCTGTTACATTGGAGTTTCTGAGCCAAGCTGGGGGCCAATATTAGGCATCTCCTATTCTACTTGTGACAAACTTTTCTCTTGAGTTCTTAGAGCATATGTGGCAACAATCTGCCCAAAATATTTTTTGTGCACCAATAAACTTTTTCTACAAATAAACTGATTTTCTACAAATTGAGTATGGGTAACTGGTTCTAAATAAACATAATAAAAGCTAAAATTACAAATTAAATTGGGTTGCATCTATGCATTTAAAAACAAAGCAAAATTTACATGATGTTCCTTTCCTGAATTCCCAATCCCCTGCCTAAATCTTTCCAAGTGACTGAGGAAAAAATGAAATAAAATCCTCCAACATTGCTCTTAGTTCCCTGCTTCTCTTTCTCCTTTACACACAATAAGAGCTTAATAAATGCTTATTGACTGACTGACTACACTCTTCCTTTTTTCTTTGGGTCATTATTGATCTTTAAACTTGATTGGAATCCAGCTGTTTTTGTTTAGAATACAGTGTATTTTTTTTTTCCTGGTTTGGCGTATAAATTGAATCTGTGTTTGGTTTTGCTAAATAATTTCACAGCTTTAACAACCTGTGAAGGTCTAGTACCAGGTGTTTGGAACATCTTTAGGTGTTCAACAGAAGTGAATTATCTAGTAATTGGAATTAAAACTTTGTTTTTGCAAACAGAATCTTTCTGGCATTATTGTTCAAACAGATTTTACGAAGTTTGAGAATGTAAGAAATTTGAGGTTGAGAGGTTAGGGTTCCAATCAGTCAGTAAATCAGTAAGCTTTTTAAGTGCTTACTGTGTGCCAGGCACTGTGCTAAACCTGGAGATACAAAGAAAGACAATAATCTCTGCCCTCAAGAACTCACTATCTGGCGTCCTGTTCTGCCTTTAATTAAACAAAGTCACTGACCAAATAAATCTCTTAACATCACAGTTTCAGTGTCCTCAGCTCAAAATAGGAGCTTGGATTAAAAATGTAGGGAACATTTTTCCTGGGGACATGAAATCACTGTGTTGTGATGTCATTGAAAGTCCCTGGATGTGAAGGCAAAGGGCCTGGTTAGGATTGACCTTTGCCCCTCAGCTCCAAGTTGGGTCCCCTAGGATAAACGTTTTACCTTCTCTGAGACTCTTCCTAAATCTGTAGAATGGGGATAATGGAATCTGGTCTGCCCCCTTCTAGGATTGCTCTGAAGATCAAGTGAGGTAATGGATGTGAAGAGGCTTTTGTGAAATAGTAAATAAAATTATTATTTTAGTACTGTCAGTGAAAAGAGCCAGCACTTGGAATGGAAGGCCTGGGCTCAAAGCTGGCAGCTCTGGCTGTGTTACTGTGGGCCAGTCCTTGGGCCTGTCTGAGCTTTGATTGTGTTAGATTTGGCAACCTTCCAGAGTCTGAAAACTGCCAGGGAAACAAGAGCTGAAAAAATTATTGAAGTCTGTAGGACTTTTAAAGGGCCCCAGACTGCTCTTTTTTACTTCTTATATCATCGACCTTTTAGAGCTTTCCTGATGCTCCCTCTGTTGTCAGGCTTTCTGATCTGCAGTGAGAAAGCAAATCAGATACTCAAGCTTGTTAGAATCATACTAAAGGGAAAGTAAGTGGACTGTGACTTAGAGGCTTGGGGGGCTTTCTCCTAAGTCATCCCCTTTGTGGCCTTTGGGCTTGATCCTTGATTCAGGACTTTGGTTCTTCATAGCTGGGAATGCTGGAAAACTGCAGAGTTGCCCTCAGTGGAGCTATTATAGATAGTGCCATTCACTGGCCTGGGGAAAAGAAATTAGAAGGGAGAGCAGTTACCTTCTCCCTTCCCAAGGTCTTTTGGCTTAACTTGTTAGAGGCAGAATTAGCAACTGAATGGCCCACTTTGGTATTTATGGTAAGACCAGGTAACTATCCCAAGAGCCAGAAAACTAGCCACTTAAGTTTTCCTCACCCTGCTCAGAGCTTTCTCATTATTCCTTCTCTGTTGCTGGGAACACATCCCTTTTTAGACTGTTGAGTAACAAGCTCAAAGCAACCTAAATTTCTCTCTTAAGTTTGCTGATAATTAAATATTTTGGTTAAAAGGACTTCTGGCTTCCTTTGGGAGATCCTATTTATATCAATGAAGAAATTAAGCATGATAGGTGACTAGTCAGTAAGTACTTGAGATTAATACTCATCACAGTACACTTAAGAAGATTTGGTTGGATAAGGATAGAGAAGCCCTCAATAATGTAGCAGCTGTTTTACCTGGAGCTTAAATGGGATCCTTGAGGACAAAAAATACTGTAGGCCTTCACTAATAAGTGTAACGTTAGGCACTGTTATAAAAAGAGAATTGATTAGAAACCTAGCTAATTACTGGCTTCTGGCTAGAGATTGATCTTTTTTGAGCAAAGGCTTATGGTTCCAGATAAGATTTAAAGGCCTTTAAGCAGCAGCCAGAAGAGTTTGTATTTAATCTTGGAGGAAAAGTTTTTCTCTATATTATTTGTGTGTGTGTGTGTGTATTTTAGAAATATCTCTGGCAGCAGTGGGGAGGCTAGCTTGGAGGATAAGAGATGAAATGGAGACCAATTAGGATGTGATTGTTAGAGACTAGGTAAGAAATTAATAGGACACTGTGTGTGAATAGAGGAAAAGGGCTAGATGCAAGAGACTTTATGTAGTAGACATAAACCTTCACAAAAACCTTCTAGGCCTAAATACTCTCATTTCCTTGTTTACCCCAACTGGACTCCTCACTGTCACTGATGCTTTTTCTGTCTTTCACCACCATATCTTTATGGCCAAGTTCTCCCAATGCTACCTTCACATCAGTTCTTTTCTTTCCACCTTTCACACTGATACCACTCTGGTTCAGGCCTTCATCTCCATACATCTAGGGTATTACAAGTCTCCTAAATGGTCTCTATCGCCATTCTTTCTCCTCAGCCTTTCAAGATTAGTCATTCTTTTTACCCTCTTTAATGCATTCAAGTTCTGACCAAATTGAATTATTTGTCATCAGCCACTGAAAGCATTTGAACCTGACTGCCAATCTCTGTACCTGGAAGAGACTTTTCCTATTCCTCTGCCTAATTTTTTCTTTAAGGCCCAGTTTGGGTACCATCTCCTTCATAAATGTTTCAGTGCTCTCGTTACCTAAAAGTGATCATTACTTCTCAAATCTCTCACGCTGACCTCTTTTTACTAATCACCTAAAATATCTAAGCTATTTGCTAACCCTTTGTATAGTTTCATTCATGTACACCTTGAGTATAACAATACAACAGTGTGTATGGGGGGACTTTATACTCAAGGTATAACACCCCACGGAGAGCACACACACACTGTTGTATTGTAATTATATCCTGACTAACCTCCTTGGCTTCCGTTTCTCCCCTCATCCTTACCACATATATCAAAGTAGTCTTCCCAAAGAAAGCACAACTGTGTCCAGCAGTGTCTCATTCCCAAAAGCTTTCAATATATCTCTCTTGCCTAGAGCAGATGTTCTTAAATTTTCATATCCTGGGCTCCTCTGGCATTAGGTAAAAAAAGCTGGGGGCTCTTTTCTTTTTTTTTTTTTTTTTTTCTTGAGGCAATTGGGGTTAAGTGATTTGCCCAGGGTCACACAGCTAGGGAATGTTAAGTGTTGAGATCACATTTGAACTCAGGTCCTCCTGACTTTCAGGGCTGGTGCTCTGTCTAGTGAGCCACCCAGCTGCCCTGGGGGCCCTTTTCACAGTAACATTTTTTAGTGCATAAAATAAAATAATACGATTACCAAAAAAATCCAACCATTTTATAGTTATCAAAACTAAAAAGAAAAAGAACAAAGCAAGTCGCCAGACCCTAGTTTTAGATACCTTGTCCTAGAAAATAAAATATAAACTCCCTATTTAAGGCATTCTACAATCTGGCTTCAAAGCCGAAATCATCAGTAACTAAGTGAAAAATAAAAACGATCCCAATTATCAACAATTAGAGAAATGTAAATTAGATCAGCTCTGAGATTCTACTTCACACCTATCAGATTAGCCAAATTGACCTAGAAAACAGATAAATTAATATATTGTAAAGATCTGAATTGGCCTAGCCATCGGTTATTAAATTATTAGTAAAAACTCTGGTTCAGTAATACCATTGCAAGAATGATATCCCAAAGAGATCAAAGAAAGAAAAAGGACCTTTGTGAACAAAAATATTTATAATAGCTCTTTTTGTGTTTACAAAGAACTAGAAATCAAAGGGGTGCCCATCAGTTGGGGAATGGCTGAATAGATCAATGGAAGGGAATACTATTGTACTATAACAGAAACGACTTTGAAAGACTTAAGAAATTGATTAACTCAGTGACCAACTATGATTCCAGAGAATCCATGATGAAGTATGTTATCCACCTCTTGACAGAGAGGAGATAAATGATATTTAGAGTGAAGATCTATACATGTTCTTTGAACAAGGTTATTATGGAAGTGGCCAGCAAAAGAATTTTTTTTTTGCTTGAGTATTCATATTTGTTGTAAAGTTTGTTTGTTGTTTATTTTATTTTAATGGGGGAGGGAGTAGGTGGCAAGAAGAGAAAATTGATTTTTTTTGTTAATTTAAACAATTTATTTAAAATTTAACAAAGCTGGCTTCAACCTACCCTTCAGCTTTATGTTTATCATTTACCATTCAACATTGTAATCAGCTGGATTATTAGTCTTCTTGATCTTGTTTTGCCATCTTCCATCTCTCTGCTTTTCTACAACTCATTTTTACAATGCTACCTCTTTAGCTTTGCCTGTTTCAAATCCTTCCCATAGTCAGAGGGCTAGCTTGGATTTTTTGTTTGTTTGTTTGTTTTTTAATGGAAGTACAATGCTGGCTCTCAAGGAGTCTCATATCCATGTCAAACTTCAACCTCTATGTGCCTGATGAAGCAAAGGGCTTGTTCTTTAGGGAGCTTTTTCAACTTCAACTCCCAGTGTTCTCCTATGTAATTGGGGGAATAGGGAGTGGTATGAGGATCCTTGTAGCTTATAAGGACTACGTAATACTGATAGCTCACATTTCTATAAGAATTTTAATATTTAGAAAAATCTCACAACAATCCAAGAGTCTGGTAAGCATTGTTTCCTTTTTACAAATCAGTTAGTTGAAATTCAGAAGGATTAAATAAATTGCCCATACTAAGTATGAGAGCCAAGATTGAGGCCAGGTTATGTGGCTCTTAAATCTAGTGTGCTTTTACTGAATACACTGAATTTCATACATGTAGCCATTTTAAAGGTATCCTCCACCCTTTCTGTCCCTTCCTACAGTTGATTAATGTGAGGAAATGATATTTGCCCAAGATAATTGTTGGAATTGGGGGATTTGATTAAACTGACCCAAAGATTTGTGAAAGGCTTTTATGCCTTCTAACCAAATGTGAAATGTCCTTTTGAATAGAAACTCTCCTCAAGATATCAGAGGAGAAGGATATCAAGATTTATAGTCATCCTAGCTGAAGTGAAAATTTGTGAAACTCCAGAAGCAGGTGGATAACGGTAGCTGCTGCTGTTGCTGGAGTTTGTGTGTGTATCCGAGAGTGTATTGTGTTTACACATGCATGCATATTGTGTGCATGTATATATCTGTATACATATGCATGCTATGTGTGTGTGTGCCTGTCACTAGAGGTGGAAAAATCTTTGCTAAGATACAGTCTCAAAAGACCCTGTATCATTACATAGTTGAAGTACTGCAGGGAGGGCTGTATCTTTTGTCAGTTAAGGAAAATTCCTAAGGTGTTTTTTCTTGGGATGAAAACTTTGAAAATAAGAGAGAGGTTTTTTTCCTTTTGTATTTTTCTGACCAAAAGAAGATGGTTTAGCTGAAAGAGGGCCATATGTGGGGCTCCTACAAGATCTAAAAGGAAATACAGAAGCCAGGCCAGAACAATTCGTGGGAGCAGTAGTGGCCACTGTAGAAGAAGCCTTCCTACATAGGACAGCTGCAGAAAGCAATACCCCTGACCAGTCAATGACTACGTACAGAAAGGATCTCTTCTCATATTTGGAACTGTAAGTGACTGGGGATTGAAATAGATCTTTGGGATTAATGGTTACTCATTCACAGAGCCCTAATTAGAGTAGGGCTACTGGAGATTTATTCCAGAGCATTGAAATTTTATAGTGCTCTGGCATCACTCAGTAGTCCTTCCTTAGGTATAAACAACTGAGCTTAGCACTTAGTGAGTAAAAAATTAGTTTAAATAAGCTAAGCTCCTAGGTTTACACCAACCTGGTATCCCCACTTCAACTTCAAAAAGTTGATTTGATGATTTTATGCTCTGTGTTCTAGGTACAAAGTTTGTTAGTTGCAAGTATGCTTTCATGGGTTCCTAATTTCAAAAAATATATACCCGCAACCCTTTTTTTATTAATAATATTTCAAACTATGTCTCAGTTTCCTTTGCTGGTTCGTCATCCACATTTATACCTTATAACTGGGTGTTCCCCAGGGGTATCATGGGCCCATTTCTGTTCTCTCACCATCTTTACTGATTTCATCAGCTCCTCTGGGTTTAATTATCCCGATGCAGATGACTCCCAGATCTGTATAACTGATCTTCTGAATTCTACAACCTTAGGTAGGTTTCAAATAAGATATTCCATAAGCATTCCAAACCAAACTAAATAACATCTATATTCCAAACTCAAATTACTCTCTTCCAAACCTTTCTCTCTTCTTGTGGCAGGTGGGAGTAAGGTTTACAGACTTAATGCCCTTCCTATCTCTTTCCTCTTCCTCAGCCCACATATCTGTTCAGTTGCCAAATCATGTTGTTTCTACCTCTTACAAAATGTCCTCTGGCTGTCTCTATCTCAACTAACCTGGCCACTGTCCTAGAGTCTCATTGCCTCTGGACTGGACTATTGCAACTGCCTGATTCATTTTCCTTCCTGGAATCCTTTCTTTTTCTAATTTCTCCTCCACACAGCTGCTGAAGCAATTTCTTCCAGTGAACATCTGACTAACACTTGCATCCTGTTTCCTGAGAGCTCTTCTAACTTTTAAAGCCCTTTGCAGCCTAGATCCAGTCTTCTTTTCCAATAAGTGCGTCTCTTTTCCTTCCTATACTTGGTGATCCAGCTGAAGGGACCTTTTTGCGATATTTCCACATGACCCACCTGTGCCTAAGTGCTTACTCTTCCCCATTCTTAGAATGATCTGCTTCTTCATTACTTCCTCTTCAGAGTCACATCGGCCTCCTTCTTTATGAAGTTTGGCCTCATCCTGTCCCAGCTGCTGGATGTTTATCTTGTATATTGATTTATGTATATGTTGTCTACCTATTGGAATATAAGCTACTTGAGAGCAGGGCCCTGATTTTTGTCTCTATCTCCATCACTTTCACAAGGCCTGGTGCATTGTAAGTGCTCATTAAGTACTAGTTGATTAATAAATAAATTCTTATTGCTTGAAATTGAAAAGTCAGTTTCTAACAGTGATTATCTAGAGGTTTTCTAGCTAGGGGCATTAGAGGCTTAAGAGTTCAGAGAAATAATACAAAACCTGAATGTGTAACTGGGGCCTTTCTGCTATGGGAGTCTCTGACACAAAGATTATCTCCAAAAGCTCTTGGTCTCACTGAGATTGAGCTATATGTTTTCTGTCTTTTAAAAATGTTCCTCATTCCTGTCTGAGTGCCCCTGTGCTTTTTCTTTGATGTCCCTTTCTCCCTGCCTGCATGATTCTGCCCAACCCAGACCACTTTTTCTGTAAAGCTTTTCTTGGCCACCCCAGCCTGAGGTGCCTTAGGACAAACATCTCACACTCCCCAAAATTTCAATAGTATTCATTATCTATTACCAACCGCTTGGCACCCTAAACAACCTTACTTTTTTATCTTATCCAATTTGTTTCCTATAGGCAAGGATGCCATGTATTATGCTCCTGCATATGCCCTTTAGTATTTCCTGTGCTATAATAGGCACTTAAATATTTGTTTATTCAATTTATTAATTTATTATTAATATTATGTGAATATTATATATGTATATAATATATATAATAAAATATATATTAAAATAAAAATAATATAAATATAAAATATTTATATATTATATATAATATAAAATATAAATAAATATAAATATAAAAAATAATATAAAATTAGTTAATTTAATTAATACATTTATTAATATGAACATATTAGTATGGAACAAGCCAAATTAATTATATTTGTGCAGGAATGATCATGTATTTTGTAGTACAGATATGTAATATGAAATCCAACCCTTTGGAAATTGAAAAGAAAAGCTTAGAAATGTGAGATGAGCTCTTGGGTATTACAGGGATACCCTGTGGGATTTGGGGGGCATTAGTGTTTATGATGTCTCACTAAAGGAGATGAGAAATGTGATTTTCATGCCCATTAGATATGATGGATTTCTTTTTAAAAAAGAAATGAAGCAAAGATTGCTTTGGATTTCATGTTGGAATTGGTTCTTAAACTCTTTTTTCCTTTCCTTGATTTGCTAGCAGAGCTATCCCATGACTGCCTCATCATAGATAACTTGAAGGTTGAAAGTAAAAGATATCTTTTGTATCAAAGGGATATTAGAAACATTCCATGGATGCTCTGTATAAAACAGCCTAGAAAGGACTTGGAAATGAAGTTTGAAACTTTTAATCTGATGGTACAAACAGAAGCAAGTGAAGGGAAGTAACAGTGCCAAGAGCAAACCCCTCCTGGTCATAGAACTGTTATTCAGGCAGGCACTGATACATAAAGAGCTAAAACCCAGCATTTGTCCTCTGTCCTACAGAGATTGCTGGTCTGAAAGCAATTCCACTTGTTAGATCAATATCTCTACTTTTTCCTATGTTGTTTCTTTTTTCACGCTCTGTGGTAATAGAAGAAAGATTGCTGCTAATTGAAGCATCATGGAATTGTTCTCAGGCTAGAATACTCTATTATCATGATAGGAGTTTAATATCCTATCATTTAATAATTTGAAATGAATTCTTTCTGAAATGCTTTTCTTATTTTGAATTGAATTTTTTGCACTCGCTTTTTCAAGATTTCTTTTTCCTAAATTTTCTAATAGGTCACTTACAGTAAATAATTTAATGCTATGGAAAATAATAGGGTTTTAATTTTTTCCCTTGCTTATTATAGGGTACTTAATTCTATTCTTCATTTATCAAAAAAAAATGCAATTAATGAAAGGCACTTAGGGCACTTCGTTAAAAACAGGATTTTATTTTATTTGGAATTAAGAGGACTTGGGTTTGAATCTCTGATTTGCTCTTTACCATTTCAAGCACATCACTTAACCCCTCTGGACTTCAGTGTTTTCCTGTATAAAGTGAGAGAAAGGGTTGAACTAGATTATCTTTTAAGTCCCTTCCAGTTATAAAATCTTAGGATCAAGTATTTTTAAGGCAATGTTTTCTTATTTTAATGAAAAGTTAAGGGATAAGCCACAACAAAGTTTCAAATATTTCTGACAGTTTTTCTTTGCCATTCTATGAGGTTGAACATTTGATTTTCTTGATTTTTACATAAGATGTTGACAAACATCTGGGAATGTTTTTGTAGTACAGACAAGAGCTAGTCTGAAAAAGGTTAGAATAACTTTATCTGAGAAAAATCCCTAAGTTAAAAGCCTTGAGGAATCATAGTTGAAAACTCCAGTCTTCAAGATGAGAGCTTTCCTACTATTATTCTGTTTCATGTTAAAGTTTATTTAATGCTAGTTTCCAACAAATACAGAATAATGTGAGTCTTAGCTCGGTTTATATTTTGGTTTGAGTTAGCTTCTTCAAAAAATCTTGTTTTTGTTAAATCTCTTTTGTTTTTATGTCAGCCTCATTTCCAAATTATATCCCTGGCTCTACTCTTACCCAGATAACCATTCTTTATAACAAAGATTACAAAAAAAAAATAAATAAAAAAATCAGTCCAGCAAACTCATTAACATGTAAATCATGTGCAGATTCAATATTTTATGCCTGTATTTCCTCATGTCTGCAAAGAAGAGTCAAGGTACATTTTCTCTTGGTCATTATAATTAAAGCATTCAGTTCTGAGATCAGGTTTTTGTGTTTTGGTCTTTTCTACTTACATTGATGGGCCGTCATTTTATTTTTCTTATTTTCATTTGTTATTATGTATTGGTTCATATAAGTCTAATCAACTTTCTCTGAATTCTTCATATCTGGTACCACAATTTGTTTGGCTACTTTTCCAAAGTGATGCGTACTGATTCTTTGCTCTCACAAGAAAGAGGGCTACTGCAGATCTCAAGGAGCCATTGGATGTTTCTTTCCATCTTTGTCAGTTTTGAAGGATACACATTGAATAAACTTCCTTCATTTGCTTTGTCGTTAGTTTTATTTAAAGACACCTCAGCTGCTTGGACTAGGATGAAAATTGACATGGCTTAGAGTTCTTAAAATACTTCAGTCTCTTTTTCCCAGGAGAGTTTGGTGATGATGGCTGAAGGAGAACAGAAGTTTTTTTTCAACTTCAACTTTTCAACTTTCAGTGTTCACCACACTCTTGATTACCCTGCGCAAGTGTGTCTGCATAGGTAAATGTTAGGCAGGCAAACCTCAGGGAAGTGCCCCTCCACCTTTTTTCTCCAGAGATCAAACTAAGGAACGCCCTGTGGTATAAGCCCAGCATTGCCTAAGCAACAAGCCACCAGTGCTAGAACCCAAGGGCCCCCTAGAGTCCTTTGCCAGACTCTGCCAGTGCCTGGTTCATCCCTTCCCATGAAGGGAAGAGACCCTTTGGCAAGGATTGCTCTGACCAGGCCATTTTATATGTTTTTCTAACTGGATCAAGAACAAAAGGCAATATTTTTTTTCTGAAATTGTTGGTAAATACATCTATGTTGTGTCTCAGTGGTTAAGTAGACATAAGTAGGACATTGTAATAAAATATGACATTTAGAGAAAAATCAGTAGGATTCCAAGATAAATATCAGATACAGAATAAACAAGAGAACACATTTTAAATGAGAAATAACACAGTACTATAAACAGTAAATTTTGACATTCTATTTTGTTATTTTGTCATAATTTGACATTAAAAAATAAAAGCACAAGGAAAATAATAGAGAAATTTATAATTGAGATTTCTTTTTTACTTA